>PVJA010038967.1:0-19375 GCA_004027025.1 Myocastor coypus | reverse complement strand
AAAAAAAAAATTAAAAAAAAAAAAAAAACAACTCACATGCTCAAGTTCACACCTACTGCGTAGTATGCTCACCAGGAGTCAAATATATTTGTTTCTGTACCTACTTTTGTCAGTTGTATTTCTTATTGAAATGACATGAAGTGATAAATGTTAAGTTTTGGTTTTTTTTTTTTTTTAAGTTATTACTCTGATAAGTTGAATTTTTGGAAACACTTGATAAAAACGAGTTGTTAAAAAAATTACTATTGAATTAAGGCAAGTGAAGTGTCAAAGACAGAGTAGAGGAATCACTAAAACCTGCAGAGACTCCATATACCTTGCCTTACAAAAGCTTTTCATTTTACTTGGAATGAAAGTTAAAAAAAAAAAAAAAATCAATCAAGGAATTCTGAAACATAGTTGATAGATTAGATGGGGCAACAATTAATAGGCCCACATTCAAAAAATCTTACCATAAATATTAAAAAATAAACAAAAAATTTTAGCTCAAAATATTTCAAACTTTATATATCATTATTTATCACAATTCTGAGCAACTTTTTGGTTAAAAAACCTACTAATTAACAGTTTAAAATATGCCAGGAAGTTTTAAACAAAAACACAATTGAATAGCCTATTTCTCCATTTGATATACCATGGGGTATGAGGATCAGTTTTATAATGATTTTTTTTCCAGGATGTAATGTTAAATTTGTATTATATAGACCAGCTGTGGTGGCACACACCTATAATTCCAGCACTCGGGAGGCTGTACCAGGAGGATAGCTACAAGTTTGAGGCCAGCTTGGGCTACACAGTGAGTTCAAGTGTAGCCTTAATTATGTAGCCCTGTCTCAAAAAATATGTATTTTTATTATTTTTTTTTTTTAAAAAGGTAACAAAATCACCTCAGCAAGGAGTAACAACACAAAAGGAAGTGGTGTCTTACCCATCTAATAACAAATTTTCCAATTTTATGACAGTATGAAAGCTGAAGAGACTCAAAGGAAATTGAACTTGAAATTTTAATCGTGTTCTGTGTTAGTGATAGTATACTCTCTCACAGTGCTGGCAGTGACAGTGAGCTGTAACTCCTAGTACCCATCCAATCAAAGAGGCTAAACAATCCATCTGCTTCAGCATAACACGTTACTAAACAGTATTATAAATGGCAGATTAGGCCAAACATAATACATTTTTTGACAGTAATGGAGAACAAAGAGCTTGCTTGTGCCAGGTAAATATCTATGACTGAACAGTCCTAAATGCAGTTCTGACATATTTTCAACATACGTTCAGTTTATAGGACAATAACTCACCAAAATTTGCAGTTAATTTATATCTAGTTTCACCAAAACGCAAGATTTTTGCTTAAGAGTATCAAAAACATGAGCTGGGCTTAAAGGCACACATTTGCAATTCAAGCTAATCAGGAAGCTGAAATATGAGGATTCCAACTTCAGGGCCAGCCTGGGTAATTTAGGAATCTCTGTTTTAAAATAAAGTAAAATGGATAGTGACACAGCAGCTGAATGTCTACCTAGCACGCACAAGGCTATGGCTTCAAATCCCAGAAGAGGACTGGAGGGAAAACACAATCCTCAGTACCTGGAGGGCAAAAGGGAGACTCATACTTTCACACTGTAAGATCATCTAGAAATCAAGAATACAACAATATTTGCCTGTAATTCTCTTTCTTGATTGAGTCTCCAGTTTTGGTACCAGAAAATACTTGCCTCCAGGAAAGATTTTGGGAACATTGTTTCCTTATCAATTTCACTGAAGAGCTTGAGAAGTATTAGGATTAAATCTCTAAACTTCTTGTAGAATTTAGCTGTGAATCCATCAAGACCTGGGCTTTTCTTTGTTGGCAGTTATATTTTCAACTTAATTGGCTGATAGCGGATTGTTCGAAGATTTTATAACTTTCTGATTCAGTTTGGAAACTTGTACCTATCTAGGAATCTGTCTGTATTCTGTTTATTCCTTCTGTGACAGTAAAGATTTTCAAAAAAAGCTACTGATAATCTTTTGTATTTCTACAGGATCTGTAGTAATTTTGCCCTTTTCATTCCTTATTGCTTCAATTTGAGTTTTTTATTTCCTCTTTTTTGATGAGGTTGGCTAGAGGTTTATCAATTTTATTTAATCTTTCAAAGAACCAGTTCTTTGATTTATTTTTTGTATTGTTTTCTGTATCTCAACTGCATTACTTTCTGCTCCCTCTTTAAAGAAGACTGTAAACCCCATTCAACCCAGCTATTCCCTTTCTGGGCATCTTGCCAAAAGAACGAAAACATCAAACCACAGTGACATATGAACCCATGCTTATAGCAGCACAATTTGTCATAGCCAAATCTTAGAAACAACCAAAATGCCTATCACCTGAGGAATGGATAAAAAAGATGTGGTATTTTTATACAATGCAGTACTACTCAGTCATAAGGAAAGACAAATTGTAGACTCTATAGGTAAATGGATGCAACTAAGGCAGTATGCATACATGAAATCAGAACATGTGTGAATATCTGTGTTCCTACTGTAAGAACTTGAAAGAACAAAATCTGAAATATATTATAGATACACTGAAATGGAAAGAAACTGAACAAAAGGAATAAACAACAAAGATGAGGGAAAGGATAAAAGAAAAAAAGGAAGGAGGGAAAACTCATAGAAGTATACATACAGGATAGCTGAGATGATTGTACTGCTAATTCCAACAGTTCTTTCAAAATAGCAGTTAATGTTTAAAATTTTCACTAGTCCCATATGCTAGTATCTGTAATCTGAGCAACCACATCAAAGACAGCAATGTACAATACAAAAACCATGATTGAATACCTCTCATCTTGTTCTTCTAAATATGTACCATTTCTAAATGTTTTATCAATTATTATACTCCCTTTAAAATAAATTTTAAAAAGTAAAAAGGTCAAGAAAAAATTAGTTTATTGAAAGCAAGTATTAATGTTCAATTATTGTCTAACCTTGCATAACTATATGTTAATTGAGCAACAGTTTTGACAATAAAAATATGTCACAATCATTTGTTAATTTGCTATTCTTGTTTTGAAATCTGTACTATATGTATTGTATATGTTGCTGTTTTTGCTCCTTTTTTTTTTGGTGGTACAGGGGATCGGACTCAGGACCTTGCAATTCATGATTTTAATTTATATTTCCCTCTTTAATTATGTTAAACCTTTTGTACTCACTAAACACATTCTTCATTTGTATTTATATTTTTCTATTCTAAATTGTCCCCTTTCACTGCATTATTTCTGTATTTTTTTTTTAAATTTGATTTGATTTTAAAGAGCAAAAACAGTGGAGTAAGTGTTTGCCTGGCGAGCACAACGTACTGAGTTTGATTTCTGGTACCACCAAAAAAAAAAAAAAAAAAAGCAAAGGCAGAAACAGTAAAATACAACAATAAACACAGTATATTTTCAAAACAAGAATAGCAAATTAATAATTGAACATTAATGCTTTCTTTCAATAACTAATTTTCTTGACTTTCTTACCTTTTGAAATTTATTTTAAAGACAGTATAATCATATAACCATAGTTTTTGTATTGTACATTGCTATCTTTGAGGTGTATCATTACACACCTAACTGTGGTTTTAGAAAAAAAACTGACATCAAATGCTGAAAAGGATATGGAGCATCTAGAATTCTTTAATATTCCACGGAAGGAATATTAAATGTTGTAACCAACTTGGAGAGTTGTTGGCAACATAAGTCTACCTAAACTATGATCCAAGAATTCTACCATCAGTCAGTAATGCATGCCCACAAATATACTTGTAAAAGAGTGCTTATAGGAGCTTATTTTATAATAGTCCCAAATTGGAAATAACTCAAACGTCTACCCCAAGAGGTATGGAGAAAGAAATCGCAGTATATACACTGACTGAAATACTGATTAACAAGGAAAAATTCAACTGTTAGAAACTAGATCAGAGTATATACTGTATTACTCCATTTACATGTAATTCAAATACAAGCCAAAGTAACCTCTAATGATAAAAATGGACTGTAGGTGCAGGGAGATGAAATATGGAATTGGACATAGGTAGAAAGCTTTAGGTAAAGGGAAGAAAATCTTTTTTATCTTGTTTAGGGGTAGTGGTTACATGGTGTGCAACTATCAACTGTACAGTTAAAGGTATACTTAAAATATATTTTTATGTTCATTATAACCTTGTACAAATAAAGCTCTTTCTATATCCCTAAAAACATTAGAAATTAAGTATCCCATGTCTAAAATACATAGGACCCAGAGGCAGTGGTGGTAGGTTCCTGGTAGGGCTTCCCTTCTGAGCTTCTCTGTAGCAAACCTGTTCTCCCATTGAGTTGGGCAGGGATATTGGTGCCAGTAGCTGCAGGAGGCAGAAGAAGCCATGGCTTATGGAGGAATGACCTAAATAAACGTCTTTTCCTGCTTTAGGTTAAAAAGTAAAATACGCAAGACCCAGAATATTTCAGATACTTTCAGATTTTGGAATATTTGCATTTACACAATGAACTATAGGAGAAATGGAACCCCAGAGTAAAATGAAAGTCATTTTTGTTTCAAATAAGCCTTATTCACACAGCCTGAAGATAATTTTATACAACACTGGTAATGCATTTGGATTTTCTTTCATTCATTTATTTATTTTATGTATTTATTTATTTATTATTTTAGGAAAGGGTCTACAGGGTGTTCAGAATCTCATTACTCAGTCGGACATGTAGTGATCCACTTGTTTTCAGCCTCCCAAGAACTGGGATTACAGGCGTACCACCACGCCCAGTCTCCATTGCCATCTCAGTGAGCCCCAGAGGCAAGGCTGGCACAGCAGGCCCGAATACTGAACCCCTACCCCTGCGCCTGCTTTCAGATACTTTAATCCACTGAGCTATTTGGCTGGCCCTTGTATTTTCACTTTCACTAGTATTCGTATATATCTGCATGTAGATCAACACTGAAATGGCATCAACATATACTTCAAATGACTTCCTGCAATTAACTATATATACTGTTAGTATCTCTCACTGTCAAAGTCAGCGATGGTGGAACCTCCCTAGCCACCAGCTCCAATGAACAGCGCGGGAGCAACTTCGTCCCACATGGCCCATTGACCAACCCACTGACATCCCCAGCTTCCAGATCCACCCAGCCATGAATGACTTCCTGTTCCACAGCCAGCCAGACCAAACTCCACCTTCTCTGCATCCATCCCTCCCAGGTATGTCAAATGGAGGTAATTAGTCAGAACTTAAGTGAACAAATTAAATATGACCTCCCAATTTAATATCAGCTGAGCTACACAGACATAAAGTTTGCTCTTACTATGTAAGATACAAACTCATTAGTTATAAAAGTTTGTCAACTGCTAAACCCACTATTAGTGTTCCTAACTGTAGTGCTGTAAATACAAAGTATAACTGCCTTAACCATGTAATCTCTTTTGGGTAAGAACTACACTAAAGGTATAATTACACTAAAGATATAATTGCACGAAGTTCTACACCAAAAGTCAGAGGACAGTGCTCTACACAACGACAACGAGAAGGAGCAAAATGCAATCTCAAGACCTGAGCCCACCGCCCAAAAAAGAGGAGACACTAACATAGAAGAAAATGGGAATCACACAGCTGAAATCTCTGAATTAATAGCATCTGAACTAAAGAAGCAACTGCAGAAAGGTATAGAGGACATCAGATCAGAAATAATCTCTGAAGCAAAGAAAGAAACCTCAAGGACTGGGGAGATAGCTCAGTAGAATAACCGCTTGTCTGGTAAACCCAAGGACCTGAGTTCAATCCCCGGTCCCACCAAAAAAAAAAAAAAAAAAGAAAGAAACCTCTGAATTAACAGGATCTGAAGTAAAGAAACACCTGCAGATAGGTATAGAGGTAATCAGATCACAGATAACCTCTGAAGCAAAAAAAAAAAAGAAAGAAATCTCTGAATTAATAGCATCTAAAGTAAAGAAACAACTGCAAATAGGTATAGAGGAAATCAAATCAGAAATAATCTCTGCAGTAAAGAACTTTCTGAAGTAAAGAGACAACAACAGAAGGGTAGAGAGGATATCAGATCAGAAATAATTTCTGAAGTAAAAAGAAGAAAAGCTAACCATAATGAAAGAATTAATAACTGCTCCTGAAGAAGACCCTGATAAAAAGTGGGAGGAGATTAGAAAAACTTTGGACTCCTAGAATGAGCAATATAGGAAAGAAATAGACTGCATGAAGCAGACTCAAAGAGATACATAGGAACTTAAAATCCCAGTGACATGCTGGCAATGCAGTCTGAATCAAAGTAAACAGAGTTTCAGATCTTGAACTCATTTCTGCAGCTAGCAAAAAGGTAAGAGGATCTCTTAAAAACAACTAGGATGCAGAAAAAAAATCATTCAGTATCTACAAGATGATGCAAAGATGAACAACATGAGATTAATGGCATCAATGAGGAAGAGAGGAGTTAATGCAAATGATATAAAAAGAATATCAGCAGAAGTATTAGCAGAAAACTTCCCAAACATGTGAAAATAGGGCAGTCAAGTGACTGAAGCATATAGAACTCCAAATAACATCAATGCAATTAAAAACACAACCAGACATATAATAGTCAAGATCCCAGAAATCTAGCAGAAGAATATACTAAAAGCCGCTAGAGAAAATAAACAAATCACATTTAAAAGAAAACCAATCAGAATAATGGCAGATTTCTCTTCACACAAATCATGAAGTCAAGAAGAGCATGGAGGGGCCTGGCGGGATGGCTCAGTGGTCTAAAGCGCCTGCTTGGAAAAGCTTGGACGGCTTCAGGGACTACGGTTCGATCCCTGGCACCACATGCTGCGCCAGCCCTGCTCTCGGGGCAGGCTGAGCCGGCCATAAAAATGAGTGAATAAACAAACAAATGGTCTGAAACAAGAAAAAAAATAAATAAATAAAAATTAAAAGTTAAAAAAAAAAGAGCATGGAGTAGAGTTCAAGTCCTCCATGAAAACAAATTCCAAAACTTGGAATTTGTTGGAAAGAAGGCCACTCTGCAAAACTCTCTTTCAAGTTTGATGGACAATGTAAAATACTTCCATGACAAAGAACAACTAAAGAATTTCATGATGACAAAAGCAACCCTACACAGACTACTAAAAAATATTTTAAAGAGACAGAAAATAACCAGAATTTCACAAATGAGAATGGAAAGAACTGACCCAACAAGGCAAACACTTAAACACAAGGGATAAAGGGATAACCAACAGCAGGTAAACAACATGGTAAGTATAAGTCAATGTATCTATTGTAAGAATCAATGTAAATGGTCTCAACTCACCAATTAAAAGAAATACACTGGCACAGTTGATTAAGAAGGAAAGCCCAACAATACGCTGTATATAAGAAACACACTTCCAGCTGCTCTAGAGGCGGGAGGAACGGCAGCGGTTGAGCTGCTTAGCTCTGCGAGGCTCCCGTGCGCCTCGATCCGCAGCTTCCGCACGCGCCCCCTGAGTCGTCAAGATGCCCAAGAGGAAGGTTAGTTCGGCTGAAGGGTCAGCGAAGGAGGAGCCCAAGAGGAGATCGGCGAGGTTGTCGGCTAAACCTGTTCCAGCTAAAGTGGAAACTAAGCCAAAAAAGGCAGCGGGAAAGGATAAATCTTCAGACAGAAAAGTGCAAGCAAAAGGGCAAAGTGGAGCCAAAGGGAAAACAGGCTGAAGTGGCTAATTAAGAAACCAAGTAAGATTTACCTGCAGAAAATGGAGAAACTAAAAATGAGAGTGCAGCCTCTGATGAAGCAGAGGAGAAAGAAGCCAAGTCTGATTAATCACACACCATGTCTTATCAGTGCTCCCTGTCTCCCTTGTACAATCCATAGGAATATTTTTATCAACTATTTTGTAAATGCAAGTTTTTTAGTAGCACTAGAAACATTTTTAAAAAGGAGGGAATCCCACCTCATCGCATTTTTTAAGTGTAAATGATTTTTTTTTAGAGGTGAAATCATTCTCTGGTTTATTTTTTGGTACAACCAGAAATAATGGGGATATTGAATTATGGCAGGCTTTGACTGTCTTGGGTGTCAGCTTAACATTCCATAGGTGGGGGTTAGTTTTATATCCAGCAATACAAAGCATACTAAGTGGCAATTTGGAATTGCAGCCATGCATTTAATATGTCTTGAATACTTTAAATGAGTTCTATTCCCTTGTTTTTAGTAGAATTGTTTCCTAAAGAAAACTACTTCCTAATTGTTGCCCTGTCAAAATTGTGTGCACTCTATAACATCTTTGGTAGCGGTAGTCTGGTTTGCCTCATTTTATTAATGTGCTGTGAAAGATCAAAAATTCGAGTATGTAGTGTATGTGATACAAAATTGTGAATTGGTGGGACTTAAGTAAAATTTGTCTACATTTGAAGATACTGGTACTTAATCCTCTTACAGAAAATTTGCCCCTAAATTTGAAGCTGGAAAGTCACTGGAATAACTGAAAAACGATAGCTGAATTTTTTAGTATGTGCGTTAAGAATTGTGTACAAAGTGAATCGTGTACTTGGGCCTGGGGAGATAGCTCCGAGGCACAAGTGCCTGCTGGGCAAGTGCAAGGTCATGAGTTCGAACCCCGGTCCCCCCCCACCAAAAAAAAAAAATAACAAAGTGAATCGTGTACTGATCCTCAACACAACCAATAAAATCCCAAATATTGAAGATAAAAAAAAAAAAGAAACACACTTAACTCATAAAGAAATTCACAGGCTGAAAATCAAAGGATGGAAAATAATACTATATGCCTAAGCATCTCAAAAAAAAAGAAAAAAAAAAAAAAAAGCAGGGGTACTAATCCTGCTTGCAGACAGTCTCAACTTCAAACCAAGAATGTTCAAATGAGATAAAGAAGGCCACTACATATGGGTTAGGGGAAAAAAATCAAGAGGAAGAGATAAGACTCATAAATATGTATATACCCAACACGGAACAATCAAGTTATATAAGACAAATCTTAATGGACATGAAAAATCTAATATCCAATACCACGATCCTAATAGGAGACGTTAACACCCCCTTATCTCAAAAAGATAGGTCAAGAAGACAAAAAGCAAAGAAATAACAAAACTGAATTAGTACTTGGAACAAATGGACTTAGTAGACATATAGAGTGTTCCACACAGCCACTTCTAAATATACATTTTTTTCAGCTGCTCCTGGGACATTTATAGAACACATACTAGTCCATACATCATGCTTACATATATGCACGAAAACAAAGACTGTCCCATGTGTGGGCTAATTAGCATCTTGAGAAACAGAGTGTAATGAACAAAGCTCAGGGACAGCTGTGGTCTGTTACTGAAAATGCCAGAAAGCTGGGACTCCAGGTGATGGATAGCAGCTTTACCTGTTGGCCCCCCTATTTGTTGTCTCCTCCCCTGCTTGGAATGTTAACAATTAATATTTGTGTAAACCTAGTAATAGGGAAAAGGTAGCAGTCAATAGAAATTGTGGTCACATTCATGAATATGCACATGGTCCTCCTTTATTAAGGTAATCATGCATGAGATCAAGTTCACTAGCCTAAAATAAAGCTGAGTTGCTTCTGGAGTACTCTACTCACTGAGGGTCAAATCTCAGTAAATCCTCTGAGCTACCATCATCAGGTCTTCTTGCCACTTCTTTTGGCACCAACTCATAACAAACAACACCACGTATATTATCTGACCACAGGGCAATGAAACTGGAAATAAAAGAAGCAAGAAGCCCATAAACACACAAAAATTAAACAGCATCCTCCTCAGCAAACAATGGGTTACAGATGAAATTAAACAGTATGTACAATTTGATGAAAACACAGACACAACTTATTGGAATTTATAGGATCCATTGAAAGCAGTTCCTAGAGGGAAAATTATAGCTCTGAACTCACACATTAAAAAAACTGAACCAGAACAGATAAATACTCTTAAGGCTACACCTCAATCATCTAGAAAAGGAAGAGGAAATGAAACCTGAAACCCAAAACCCAAAGATGGGAGGAAATTATAAAGCTTAGAGCCGAAATTAATGCAATCAAGATGAAGAAAACAATACAAAGAATTAATGAATCAAAAAGCTGGTTCTTTGAAAAACTAAATAAAACTGATTAGGCCCTAGCTAACTATCAAAAAAGAAGAAAGAAAAAACTCAAATTCAAGTAATAAGGAATGAAAAAAGTGAAATAACTACAGACCCAGTGGAAATTCAGAAGACCACTCATTGCTACTTGAAAGACACATATGAAATGGACAGATTCCTAGAAAAGTACAAATTACAAAAACTGAATCAGAAAGATAAAAGAATACTCAACAACCCAGTAACAACCAATGAAATACAAAACGTAATAAAAATAAATAAATACGCTAATGGAAAAGAAAAGTCCAGGTCCTGATGGATTCACCACTGAATTCAAAGGAAATTTACAGAGGATATAATCCCAATACTCCTCGAACTCTTCAACGAAATTGAAAGGGAAACAATCCTCAAAAAATCATTCCTGGAAGCAAATATTATATTGATACCCAAACCAGAGAAGGATACAACCAAAAAAGAAAACTACAGGCCAATTTCATGAATATAGACCCAAAAATCCTCAATAATAGAATTCAGCAAACCATTAAGAAGATAATACACCATGACCAGGTAGGATTCGTCCCAGGAGTGCAAGGATGGTTCAATATGCAAAAATCTATAAATGCAATACACTGTATCAATACAACCAAATCCAAAAACTATATGATCATCTCAGTTGATGCAGAAAAGGCTTTTGAGAAAGTCCAATACTCATTCATGTTTGAAGTCCTACAGCAAATTGGAACAGATGGGCTCTACCTCAGTCTGACAAAAGCCATCTATGACAATTCAACAGCTAACATAATTCTAAATGGGGAAAAACTGAAGTCCTTTACTCTATTAAATATAGTTCTGGATCATTAGCTACAGACATTAGACAAGAGAAAGAAATAAAAGGAATAAGAATAGGTAAGGAAGTTAAACTATCATTATTTGCGGATGACATGATAGTCTACTTGGAAGATCCAAAAAACTTCACCAAGAAGGTACTAGAATTCATACTCCAATTCAGTAGCATAGCAGGTTATAAAGTCAACACTCAAAAATCTATAGCATCGTTTACAAAAACAACAAACACACTGGGAGGGAAACTACAGGAACAATACCTTTTACAATAGCACTTCACAAATGAAACACTTAGGAATTAGTCTTACTAAAGAAGTAAAAGGTCTTTTAAATAAAAACTACAGTACTTTGGAAAAGAGATCATAGAGGATTTCAGAAAATGGAAAGATATTCCCTATCCCTGGGTACAAAGAACCAACATTGTGAAAATGGCCATACTCCCTAAATTGTTATACAGATTTAATGCAATGTCTATCAACATACCTCACAGACCTGGAGAAGTCCTTTCTAAAATTTAGGTGGAACTAGAAAAGACCTAGAATAGCAAAGACAATCCTGGACAGCGAAGACACGAAAGGAGGCATTACAATTCCTGACCTAAAATTATACTACAAAGCCACAGTAATTTTACAACAAAAAAGACTTTAAGATCAATGGAATAGATTAGAAGATGCAGAGAAGCAAATACAAACACACTCAGACCTTATCTTTGACGAAGGGGTCATCATGTTTACTGGAGGAAAGATAGCTTCTTTAACAAATGGTGCTGGAAGAACTGGTTCTCTACAGGCTGAAAACTAAAACTTGACCCAAGTCTATCATCATGCACTAAACTAAAGTCAAAATGGATTAAAGATCTAAATATTAAAATAGAAACACTGAAACTCCTGGAAGAGAAAGCAGGAGGAAATCTTGAAGACATCAGGGTAGGCAAACAGTTCATCGACAAAAATCAACATGCATGTGTAACACTTAAAAGAATCAAGAATTGGGACCTCCTCTTGCTGAGAAATTTTTGCACATCATAAGAAATTACCAACAGAGTGAAAAGACAACCCACGAATTTCAAAAAAATCTTAACTAATAAGTATTCAGACACAAAGTCTTCCATTTAGAATTTATAAAGAACTAAAAGACATCACGATCCCAAAATTCAAAGACCCAATCCAGAAATGGGCATCTGAGATGAACACACACTTCTCAGAGGAAGATATACAAACAAGCCCATAAATACATGAAGATATGCTCCCCATCACTAGCCATTCGAGAAATGTAAATTAAAACACTTAAGATACCATCTCACCACAGAAAGAATGACCATCATAAAGATATCAACCAACTACAAATGTTGGAGAGGCTGGGCAGAAAAACAAACCCTTCTTCACTGCTAGTGGGAATGCAGACAGGTGCAATCATTATTGAAAGCAGTGTGGAGGATCCTTAAAAAGCTAGAGCTGGAAATCCCATTCAACCCAGCTATCCTCCTACCGGGAATTTTCCCAGAAGAACTGAAAACATCAAATCACAGCGATATCTGTGCACCTATGTTTATAACAGCCTAATTTGTAATAGCCAAATCTTGGAAACAACCCAAATGCCCATCATTTAAAGAATGGTTGAAAAAGATGTGGTGTTTTTATAAAATGAAATATTACTCAGCTATAAAAAATGATAAACTAGAAGACTTCATATATAAGTGGATGTATCCTGAAGATATACTCATAAGTGAAATAAACTAGACCTACATGTGAAAATATCATATAGTCTGCCTAGTGTAAGAACACAAAAGAAAAAATAAAAAAGGAAAGCATAACACAGCTGAATGGAAATCAAGAACATAAGGATTAAGCAACAAAGAGACAGCAAGCAGAAAAGTTAGCAAACCTTGCAGGAGAAAAACCATACACTTACGTACACAGGTGAATTAGACAATGGTCCTCGGAATCTCCAACAGGTATTTGACACAACATATAAGACTAAAATCATGCTTGGTGTGCTTGTCATTCTAGTGTTCTAGATGTGTGCTGCTTCTAATGTAATTTCAATTATTGCTATACTCTTTCTCAAGTAAATGTTTGCTTTAATAGAAAACAAAAAAGGGTAATTAAAGAGAAAATGAGACAAAGATAAATGTCATAGGATTGACCAGCTACAATTTTGTATATGCTTAGATTTCTAAATTTCTGTGGAAAAAAACTGTAAGTTTTTAAAATACATTCTAGACGGATTTATTACAATATCAATGATTAATGGAAAATACCGGTTCCATGTTGTCTCAGGCATTTAATATTTAGAAAGACAGTGATAAGCTCAAGTACCTATGTTATAGAATAATAGTATCACTAAGCTTGTCTTCCAGAGGCTTAAGAGCCTAAGTTTGCAAACCAAAAATTAGACAAAAAGAAGGGCTCCAAGGATAGCCAATATTTTGGCCCTAGACCTTCAAGTTTAGTGAGGACTCAGGACATAAGAGAACCTGTACTATAACATCCTATAACTCAGTGGTATCCCTAATTTTCTATTCAAGGAAATTATGGGCCACAGAAGAAAGAGATCGACGATATAAAGTGTGCCTAAGGAGAGTCACCTAGGGAGAAAATACTCTCTCAGGCTTTCACAGAGAGCAAACTGGTCAAGCAATGGCTGTGACTCATCCAGACAGCTGATACTGACAAAAGTTCTACAAAACGCTGTACATGGTTTCAAGGTAAATCCTGAAGGGATTTGACTGACCTTGTCAGATATGAAAGTTACATGTTTTGTTATATAGGTCTTGCTTTAACTTGGACTTAACCACCTAGCAGAAAAGTTTAACCACAAGATATAAAATTAGTAAAGCCAGATTAGTATGCTGAGCTATAAAAAGGCTTAAGTCAACAGCTTCCAACATTGACAGTTCTGCTGATAACCTACTACTATTACGGAATATTACTCTATGTATATAACTCCTTTCTCTTAGTTCACTGAGAAGAAATATTTGTACCAATAGCTACCATGTCTGCATCTTGTACTCTGAACAATGACTATGAACACAGCAATATGTATTGTATCGATTATTTTAACTGTCCTAACATGTTTTGAAATTGTCCCTATTTTTCTTATTAAAAATAAAGTATATAGGGGCTGGGGAGATAGCTCCGAGGCACAAGTGCCTGCTGGGCAAGTGCAAGGTCGTGAGTTTGAACCCTGGTCCCACAAAAAAAAAAAAAAAAAAAAATAAAGTATATACACACGCATGTGCACGTGCACACACACACACAGGAAAAAATTACATAACAAGGCACGCTAAAAAGCAAAACAACAGCAACAACAAGTTTGCAAAAAACCATGCAAGTATCTGAACCAGATATGGCAGGAACACACAACTTTTCAAAATAGACCAGGATTGTAAAATAATTGTGAGTAACATATGCTAGGGCTAATAGCATGTAAATATATATTGACAATGTAGTAGAGATGGACTTTCTAAAAATATACCAAGAAGGTATAAAGGCCTGCCTGGCAAATTCAAGGTCCTAAATTCAATCCCTAATACCACAAAATCAACCAACCAAAAAAAAAAACATGCTGTGAGCAACAAAGAATGTATTTTCATGTATTACTGATATAGCAAAAGTAACCTCTAAAGCTGAAAACAAAAAAGAATAAAGACTGAAAAAAGAATATCCAAAGCCTATTAGCTAAGTACAAAAAAGGTTGAACTTCCCCCAAACTATTATCAGGCATCAAGCTACAAATCTAAGACAATAGCAAGTAGGGGAAGTATAAACCGATATCAAAAAGCAAACTAAAAGCCCTGAAGACAATAGAAAAATCACAATGTAGAGAGAAAAAGCCAGAAAAAGGAGAAAAAGAAAAAAAAATGTATTCCAATGGAAGAACAAAGATAATAATTTTATCTGACTCCACTTAAAAGGTATACAACTAAGAAGAAAATGTAAATATTTAAAATGTTGAAACAAAATCCACTGAACTAGAATTATGTACCAGTGAAAGTATCCTTCAACCTTAGAGAAATTAAGATTGTCTTAAATAAGAAAACTGAGAAAATTTGTTTCCAGTACAAATGACTTGAAAATGTTAAAAGATCTTTAAAGGGGATAGCAGATCTTGAAAGGCTGAAAATAGGTGGATCACTATGAGTCCATCTAGTAGTGAGACTCTGAACACTCTGCAGACCCTTACCTAAAATACAAAAAAAAAAAAAAAAAAAAAAAAAGATAGGATAGTCAAAACATGGGCTTTCATAAAAGAAAGCTAAAGAATTAAAGATAAAGATTAGAACAATGTTTTCATAGAACTATTTTGGAAGGGTGAACCATGAAGCACTTCTTCAGAGAATGGCAGCAAGGAAACATGAATAGCAGAGTCATTAGCTCCCTTATACTCAACACCTCACATGCTCTGTCTTTCTGTACAAATTGGAAAAATTTTATTCTTTGGAAGTCTAGCTCACCCTAGGTATAAAAAAGTATTTTTTGTAACTTAGAAACTTCATTTTTTGTTCCACTGAGGAATTTTTCAAACAGCAGGATTGCAACTTACATTTACTAAAGTTAAAGTATAGTTACAGTAGCTATTAATACTATTTCTTTATTCTCAAATATATACCAGGTTGCATTATAAATTATTAGAAATGTGACGATTATCACCAGGATAGTTTATAGATATGCTTCAACTGCTATTTGTTTCTCTTTCAACTAGAACCGCAGTTTGTTGGGTTCCCTTACCAGTGTCTTACTCTTGTAATAATAATGATAGGAAGAAGTGTGGCAACTTCAGTGATCTAACATATTAAGACTGTCTTCCCAATGACGCAGAGGTTCAGATCTCTTTTCTGCCCTGTTGGGGACAAAGTATAAACTGACATACTATTTCCTAGGCTCCCCTTACCCAGTCACAATACTGCCCCTTCAATTTTGCTTTACAAATTTATTCTACATTTTATAAAAATATAGCATCCTTTTTATGATTCTAAGAGATTTTAAAGAATTTCAAAAGGTAAGGGATGTATATCAATGGGAAGGAACTTGCTGAAGGTTTATCATTTGTACTTTTGGATAAATTAAGCAACTTGTACTAGCTCACTGATGTAATTGTTTCAAAACTATTAACAAAAGCCAGGCGTGGTGGCACACACTTGTAATCCCAGCACTTGGGAGGCTAAGGCAGGAGGATCAATATGAGTTTGAGACCAGCCTTGGCTACAAAAGTGAGCTCAGGACCAGTCTGAATTGCATAGCAAGACCCTGTCTCAAAAAAAAAAAAAAAAAAAAAAAAAAACTCTGTTAACAATATCTTCATTTTAACACGAACATACATTGTAATTGTCAGACAAAGATCATTCTAAGAACACTAAAAACAGAGTAAGTTGAAAGCAGTTATATTCTAAAATTCAACTGTAAATGACAATATTTCTTTTTTTTTTTTTTTTTCCTTTTTTGAGACAGAGTCCTACTATGTAGTTCAAGCTGGCCTTGAGCTCACTTCTATAGCCCAGGCTGGTCTCTAACTCACACTGATCCTCCTGCCTCACCCTCCCAAGTAGTAGAATGACAGCCCTGCACCACCACGCCCCGCTGACAATATTCCTCTCAACATTCTTTTTTTTTTTTTTTTGCGGGGCTGGGGTTCGAACTCACAACCTTGCACTTGCCAGGAAGGTACTTGTGCCACGGAGCTATCTCCCCAGCCCCTCCTCTCAACATTCTAAAGAAAATAAATTGTTAACACTAGCTTATATTTAGCCATTTAATTATATAATGGGGTGTTGCTGGGAATTAAACCCAGGGCCTCACACATACTAGCTAAGTGTTCTCTTACTAAGTCCATCCCCTTTTCGACTTGTAATAATTTTAAAATTTATATATTCTCTGTATGCTATGCTCTACCCTGAAAGTAGACCTATGTATCTACATGGGTATTTTAATTTTGATGTTTTATTTCGTCAGACATTTCAATGTTCATCATATGCCATATATAGTACTGTGCAAACTACTAGGTGGGGAAACATTAGAAAGCATAAGATATGGTCTCATTCCTTGAAACCTAAATTAATTGGCAGAAAAGGTGTTATGGTTTGTATCTAGTTGTCCTCCCAAAGCCTCATGTAAATCATGGGGGATATCATGCACACGGCTTGTGGGGTGGGGCCAGAGGACCAGGAGAGGCCCAGAAAGGCATGAACCATTAAACTGGCTAGCCTGTGCTTCCTGAGAGATGTGGAGGGTCATCCTAGACATGTTAGCATCACATCCTCTCCTCCAGTGTCTTGAAGCCTCCAGTAACTATAAGCTAAATAAATAAACCTTTCCATCCCTAAGCTTGTGTGTTGAGTGTTTGTCCCAGAAAGGAGAGAAGAGTAACTAAGACAGAATTAAAATAAACACTTACACCAGGCATGGTGGTGCACGCCTGTAATCCCAGCACTTCAGAGGCTGAGGCATATCAGTGTGCGTTCAAGACCAGCCTAGGCTGCAAAAGTGAGCTCAAGGCCGGCCTGAACTGAAATAATGAAACCCCGTTTCAAAAAACCCAAACAAGAGAAAAAAAAAAAAAAAACACTTAATAGTAATAGTAAGGTAGACAGTAAATGTGTAGGAATAAAATAAAAGGGCAAGTGATAATCCTCCACTAGATTGTAGGAAGAAATCTGTTCATTAATAACCCATGCCTCTGACATGTTAGGAATATGAGAGGTTCTCAGCAAACAGAAAAAATGTTTGAAAAAGTGAATGAAAGCATAATTTAGAGATTCTTAAAACAAGTTTATTCTTGATGGCAAGCAGTAAGTAGTGTTGGCGTATAAAATATGAAAATGAAACAGCTGGATTTAATGATTAAGACATGCTAAGAAATTTAGCCATCTTTGGCAGTAATTATTTAAAAAAATACATCTGTGCAAATAAATGGCATAAGTGTGTTTTATAAAGGAAGAACTCCCATATGAGAAGAGAAAAACAAGTGTAGTATACCTTATAAAAATCATCAGCAATGAATTAGACATGGCAGGAAAGACAATGAAATGAGTGAATCCCAGATTTTTTGACTGAATGAACAGTTATTGGTGGATAGAAAAACCACAAAACAATGTGCATGGTTTTTGTGGAAATTTTCTGCTTTAGTAGTACGTATATACACCAAAACAAAACTTTTACAATATTAAACATCAATTATGAAACAAAGTAATTGGCTATTTGGCTATACATCAAAAGCAGACTTAAAAAATTAATTTTCACACTTATCTCCTCAAGGATTATGTAAGTTATGATTTTAAAAATACCAATTTTACAATTAAGTATGCCTACAAAGTGATCCATGGTAATCAGAAAGTACAACAGTGGTTCTTATGGACACTGAAATTTGAAACTTGCTGAAAAAAAAAAAAACCTACCAGAATATTATGAAACTACATCTTTTTCGATTGTTTGATCTGAACTCTAGAGAAGAGATAAAAACCTGTACTATGAAATGCTCTTTGTAAGATCTTCAAATACATAACAAATCAAACAACTTTACATGGTACTGCCTAGAAATACAAAAAGAAAGAAAGAGGTAGACAGAATTTAAGTAATTGGTATGGTAAGCAGTTCAGGGTAATCTTCCTGCAGAAAATCACAACCCTGACCATTCTCTACCCCAGTTTTTCAAGCAGTAAATTCACAGTCACACCGTGTTCCAAAGCATGTTCCCAGGTAATACAAGTTGAATAAAGAATTATGTCCTAACCACATACTACAGTTAATTCTCTAATCATTTTATCCTTCTGTTTTTACATGCTAAGTTATTAATATAATTGTGAAGGAGTTTTTTGACACAGAGAAGGAGTACATGGGAAGGAGAAAATGAGTAAGAGCTGAAATGCTATGTGGAAAAAAACACTTCAGTACTATTTTATAGTACAGCTACTTCACAGCAAAACTAGACAAATACAGTACTTAGGCACCTCATGCCTATGAAAAGAAAATTTATGATAGAGAACTGAACCAAATTCAAAAACACTTTTGCTTTGTATACAAGTACATACAAATTATTCACAGAGGCCATTCACTAGCCCATGGACAACTCTGTCACCCAAAGAAGTCTTTGCAACACACTTGTTTTAATGTCATTTTTCTGTAGGAATACAGTATAAAAAACAAAAACTTCAATTAGAATAACTTTCCCTAAAGTACTGGAAATTACCTACATGCAGTTATTAAAGATTACAATTACAGCATATTGTTAGAATTTGAATTGTCATTGTATTTCAGTTGGGTTGATGTTATTTGGGGTTCTGTAGGCTTCAGTTATCTGAATGTCTGATTGTTTTCTCAAATTTGGGAAGTTTTCTGCTATTACTTCTGCCCATATTCTTTTTATATCATTTGTATTGACTCCTTCTTTCTCATTGATTCCCATTAATCTCACGTTGTTCATTTTCGCATCGTCTTGCAGATGATGAATTATT
>PVJA010038966.1:0-19447 GCA_004027025.1 Myocastor coypus | reverse complement strand
TTTTTTTTTTTTTTTTTTTTTTTTTTTTTTTTTTTGCCCCTTTCTTGGTATCCATTGTACTTTTAAGATTTTATTTACTCTTTCAGGTTCTTACACTCGGGAGACAGTCTGGTGTTCACACATGTCAGTCTGATTTATTTCACTTATGAGTATGGTCTCTAGTAGCACCTACTTACCTATGGAAGCTTAGAGTTTATCGCTCTTTACAGCTAATAATCCACTATATAAAACTACCCACTTTTTAAATGCATTCCTCAGTTGATGGACTTTGGGTTGTTTCCAAGATTTAGCTGTGACAGATTTGCTGCCATAAACATGGGTGTGCATATGTTGCTATGGTTTCAGTTATTTGGGAAAGATATACATGAGAGGAATAGCTAGGCTGAATGGACCCTCCACTCCTAGCTTTCTGAGGAATCTCCACACTGATTTCCACAGTGGTTGCACCAGTCTACACGTCTATCAACAGTGGATAAGGCTTCCTTTTTCCCATGGCCCCTCCAGCACTTGGTATTGGCTGACTTTTTGAGGACAGCCATTCTTTCTGGGATGGGATCTAATTGTTGCTTTAGTTTGCATTTTAACAATTAGAATGCATGCAAGACATGCAAACAGAGGTCCGGGAAACAAAGAAGTCCACTGAAAGCACTGGAATAACATTGAAGACAGACTGTCAGACCTTGAAGACAAAGTTGCAACGAGCAATTATGAAGAGAAAGATCTTTTAAAGAGGCTTTCTTTCTTGAGCGTCTTCAGTCGTGCTGTTGGGCTATCTTGCTGTCCATACCCAACTCCAGTGCTTAACTTGCATGGTCGTTTTGACCTTGGGGAGCAATGGGAGGTCCCAGGACGCCAGATCTGGTGAATAAGGTGCCTGAGAACACGGCATCCTGTGTTTGTTGGATGGAAATTTCCATAAACATTTGAACCCATCTAGAACATAGAAAAAGCCTGAGAACTC
The DNA here is from genome assembly GCA_004027025.1 of Myocastor coypus. Classification (NCBI taxonomy): domain Eukaryota; kingdom Metazoa; phylum Chordata; class Mammalia; order Rodentia; family Myocastoridae; genus Myocastor; species Myocastor coypus. The sequence continues at coordinate 18,486 of PVJA010038966.1, read as the reverse complement.
ATTCGTGGAAAAGGACTTCCGGAACTGTTTCAGAAAGTGACAGAAAGAAGGCTGAGATATACGGATTTAAAGTAATGGGGCATGTTGCAAGGCATACTTTTTGCAATACTTATAATAATCAGTTTTAAAAATCTAAACATTCCTCCTATATTCCAACCCCGTCTCACACTTTGGCCTCACCCACTCCCTCCGGTCATGTTCTTCTTCCTGGTCCTCGTTGTCTGGCCCAGGAATTTCTATATTTGTTTGCTTCTTGTTTGAAATAAGATACCAATATTTAAAAAGTAGAAACAATACAGAATTCAAGAAAACAAGATGATAGGACTTTGTCGCTGGTTCTTCTGCTGCATATAGTCATCTTTAAAGTAGTTGTTTGGCTTACAAGATATAACACGCAAAACTGCTCAAAAAATTAGGCCCTAACTGCTTCTTTTCAGAAGACAATAGAAATTAGGGGTACAGTTATCTGAGCTGCTATGTGCACATTCTCCGTCCTTCTTTCTTTCTTTTGCCTTTTTCTCCATCTCAGTTGCTCTTTTCTGTTGAGCAGTTGCTTTGACTTTCCTAATACCTACTGTCCCTTTTGGGTTTTCTTTACTCTTTAGGTTCTCACAGGCTTTCTTTGATTTTGTCCCAGACTGCCTGGCATATTTATGTTTTTGAGTTCAGAGGTAATGCTGTGTCTAGGCTACAGAAGTGGAGCTTCCATCAGTGAGAGAGCTGACTGGTGAATAAAAAAAAAGCTTTGTTAGCAAGGCTGTCTTTTGGATGTTGGATCTTCCTCGTACTGTACTCCAGATGAGACCTACAGAGGCCGCGTCAGTGGTAACTGCACAGACTGAGCAATGAGGTTTCACCTTTCTTAAGAATTTGCCGTGGGCCAGGCGCTGTTGGATAAGCTCTGTGTGTGCGTTCCAGGCGGCGCTCGCAGTGTCCCTCTGGCACTGGGACCTTGGCCCTCCTGTCACCGTCCTCACCGTGGAAATAAGAAAAGGAGGCACAGCGAAATGAAACAACTCTCCTGTGTCCCACAGGCAGGTGATGGTGCAGCCGAGATGAGCGGAGGCCACCCGATTCCTGTGGCTCCCTTCTCGGTGCTCCGTGTCCACTGTCCCTGCCAGCACCTAGCCTTGCTCCGGTCCCATGGCACTTGCTAACAGAGCTCCATTCTGAGCGATGTGTCGTGAGGTGGTTTATCACTGTCTGAATGAACGTTATTAGCGTGCATGAACACAAACCTCAAGAGACAAGGCCACTGCACATCTGGGCCACATGGTGTCTGCATCCAGGGGAGGCTACCTGGGGTGACAGTGAGTGAAACAAAACGAAGTCACATCAGGCACAAGAGAAAAAGATCAACCAAGAGACACGCTAAGCCCAAAGGCGCAGATGGCCGCTCCTGGTGGACAGAACAGACTGATTCACAGCAAACCCTTTTCAATAGAAGGAGTAGCTCCTAAAATGCTAAAAATCATAGTGCAGTTAACACACAAAGCACTACTGCAGCCATCTGTCCGCATAAGGGTATCATGTGCTGTGCATAATGACATACACTGTACTGCTACATGTCTGTCAGCAGAATGGGTTGGTTCATCCAAGCGCCACCAAGCATGGAGCCAATGTACTGTGTCACAGTGTTGGGGTGGCTGTGGTGCCACCAGTCATGGGAGCTTTTCTGGCTCCATTACACGCTCACGGGACCACTGTCGTACAAGGTAAGTCCTGTGTCATATAGTCGGTCTTTCTGGAGCACCTGACTATACATCTATAAGTCCTGAGAGAGGAAATGACACTTAATTTTTCTGATATAGTATATTTGCAAACCCAACAGCTATGATTTTGAAGAGAAACAACATGGACAGATTGTTTGACTCTAATGAGAATTCCTACACCTTATGAAATTACTTTTGAAAGCTATATATTGGATAACCAACTTTACCTCTCAAGTATTAGACAATAAGCGAATTCTTTGAACAGACACTTGTTATTTAATACGTGTTTCATCTACAGTTGTCCCTGCTGTCCTTCAACAGGATTATGCCAAAGATAAAGGCCGAGAATCTGTCACTAGGTGACATGAATCTCATTTAAGTTCAGGCCTCTTGTTCAGGACAAGCCTATAATTGCCCTGAGCTCATTTTGTCTGAGTCCTGCCTGGCGTATCTGTGAGGGTGGGTGGAATGTGGATGACGGTTTGGAATGCCTCTTCCTTATAAGTGGGTATATGGGTATGAGGGGGAATCCAAGCTATATTGGAATTTGGACTCTTCTAGACATCGATAGTGTGCCGTTTTTTTTTTGTTAGAAATTGCAACACTACCAAAGGGAACAAATATGACCTCTGGATAAATTGATTAATTGTCTTATCCGGTGACTGTTAATTGGTTCATAACCACAGGCCTGACTGTATCTTGTGTTGAGTGTTAAGCAGGGGAAGCGCAGCCTCTTCCCCATGGCCCCTAGTGCTGGACTGGGTGGAAAGGCGAGTACATATGTACATGTTTCCTACAGCTGCCAGCCCTGTCTGTGCAGGAAGATAAGTAAGGACAGTAGGAATGGCTGGGTCCCATCCTGGCCCCTTCACCCACTGGTCTGCAGGGCCGGCTCGGCATTTGGGTGTGATGGGGCTTGAACCTCTGCTCCTCCCCTTCTCAGGGGGCTCCCCCTGTGGAGCCCAATTGCCCCCTAGGTTTTCTGTATATAAAACATGCTCACCTGAAGGCCTTCTTTCGCAGGGTTGTCCCGAGAACTCAGCCGTTGCCGTACAATGCTTTATCACTGCCAAGCCTCGCACATAATAACAAGTTCTTGAGATGGCAATGTTGGTGCTTTATGTTCAGAAAGTTTGCTTTACACCCACATCCTCCACCAAGGAGAGCTCTAAGGTTTCTTTTATTTATAACACCTCTGGTCTCTAACATAGCCCATTAAAACACCAAATAAGGGCTAGAAAATTGGGAGAGGGAAGAACTTCTGGCAAGCACAGCAGGCGTGTGCGTGTGGAAAGGTTTGAAACCCAGAGTTCACCTGTGCATACTGCTGACTTGCTACCAGCAGGGAAGGATAAGCATTTCACATTTTAATAAAGTAAGCAAAGGCCCCTGCTGGAGGGCCCATAGAACAGAAGAAACTCATTGCTAATGGGCTTTGTGCTTGTCTACGAGACATTTCCAGTTTTTCCTTGCACACAGTCTAAGGTGTTAAACCGGTTGCTGTGGCCTTATTACGCCCCACTGAAAACAGACTGTCCTGGGGTGCTGGCCAACTGTTGGGCTTGCTGTTTTGTTCATGGCTTCCTCTGCTGCATGCCCAGCTGATGCCAAGCACACTAGCACTGGAGCTCCGATGAACTTGTGCCTGCATTACAGAGTGAGGTAGGGTAGCTGGGGCTTGCTGGGGCTTCAGAGACAGGTCTTATAGAAATGAGCATGGCTTGGGTCTGCGCACAGTGGAGCGCTAAGAAATGAATACAATACTCTGAGTTTTGCAAACCTGTGAATTTTGGGAACTGATGAACATCAAAGATTTGAGCCACCGCACACACATGGCTTCCAAGTTTAATGCTGGCATCTTGAGGATGGTAGCTCCTGCCCCTCTGCCCTCATTCTTCAATGTTTTGGGTCAGGTTGTGTAGCCACGGGCTGACGAACCAAGCACAGTAGCGGCAAGAGACAAATCCACTGCTCAAAGTTCAGCTCACTTTTCTTTCCCTGGTATTATTTTAAGCCGTACTTTAAAAACCACACGCATGCAAACTGTACTGCTTTCTGCTTTTCACTGTCCCCAGGCTTTAGAGACAAGCTCTGAGTTCTGAAGCGCAGGGTCTGCCCCCATGTCCATAGATTAGCAATCCCCGGGAGTGATTTACCTCCTTAGATGTGAGACGGCAGCTCTGCCGTTCTGCTCTGCTCTCGGAATTTGCTGAGCAGGTAGGATCGCTGGCAGCAGAAGCACAAGCTATGGAAAACTCCCGAAGCATGGAAGTGGTGTCAAATGGTTTTTTAAAGCTCTACATGTTCTTTGAAAAGACAATTTTGTTGCTTTTAATAAGAAATAACAATGAGACAGTTTCAAAACATGTTAGTAGGAGAGCCACAATAATTAATACAATGCATATTGTTGTTTTCACAGTAATTGTTCAGAGTACAAGATGCAGACATGATAATTTTTCTAAACACTATTAGTACAAATATTTCCTCTCACTGGGCTGAGAGAAAGCAGTTGTATGCATAGTCTAATATTCCAATATTCCATAATAGTAGTAGGTTATCAGCAGCACTGGCATTGTCAGAAGTTGTTGACTTGAGCCTTTTAGAGCTTAGCATACTTATCAGGTTTTACTATTTGTGCCTCATGGTTAAACTTTTCTGCTGGATGGTTAAGGCCAAGTTAAAGCGAGACCTATATAACAAAGCATGTAACTTTTGTATCTGACAAGGTCAGTTAAATCCCCTCAGGATTCATCTTGAATCCATGTATACCATTTTGTAGAGTTTTTGTCAGTATCAGCCCTCTGGTTGAGTCAGGACCATTACTTGACCAGTTTGTTCTCTGTGAAAGCCTGAGAAAATGTTTTCTCTCTAGGTGACTCTTCTTAGGCACACTATACATCTGTTCCATCTTTTTTTTTTTTACTTCATGGTTTGTGAAGAGAAATCTATCATTAGTCTGACTGTTTTTCCTTTAAATGTGATGTTTCTTTATTCTAGCAGTTTCTAGTATATTATTCTTCTGCTGGATTTCTGGGATCTTGACTGTTATATGTCTGGGTGTGTTTTTAGCTGTGTTGATGTTATTTGGAGTTCTGTATGCTTCAGTTATCTGAGTGCCAGATTGTTTTCTCATATTTTGGACGTTTTCAGCTGTTACTTCCACCCACATTCTTTTTATATCAGTTGTGTTGACTCCTTTCTCATTGATGCCTATTAGTCTCACATTGTTCATCTTTGCATCATCTTTCAGATGTTGAATTATTTTTTTCCTGCATCCTAGTTGTTTTTAAGAGATCCTTCCTTACCTTTCCACTAGCTGCGACTGTGTCTTCAAGATCTGAAACTTTATCTTCACTTTCATTCATGCGGTATTGCCAGTTTGTGATTGAGATTTTATTTTCCTTATATCTCTTTGAAACTGCTTCATGTGATCTATTTCTTTCCTATATTGCTCATTCAAGGATTCCATTATCTTTCTATTCTCCTCTAATTTTTTATCAATGTCTTCTTTAGAAGCATTTGTTAAGTCTTTCATTGTAGTTATCCTTTCTTTTTCTATTTAAGAGGTTATTTCTGATCTGAGTTCCTCTATACATTTCTGCATTCGTTTCTTTACTTCAGATGCTATTAATTCAGAGATTTCAGCTGCATGACTCCCAGTTTCTTCCATGCTAGTGTCTCCTGCATGTGTTCTGGGTGGGATCTGGGCTTGAGACTGTATCTTGCTCCTTCTCTTTGTCATTTTTGTATAACACTGTCCTCTGACCTTTGATGTAGAACTTTGGTGAATTTATACTGTTAGCATCTACTGAAATTTGGGTCCGGATCTACCAAGTTTGATCTTGTCTAGATGCTCCTGGCTGGGTCTGGCTGTTGCACTCAGCTTCTTCCTGCGGTACTCCACGGAAGAGAGCCTGTTGCACTCCTGTGACCAGATGTTCAGCTCCTGCTTTTGCTGAGAGGGTCTGACCCCAGCCTTTGTACAGGGAACTTTGCTGAAGGGTTCCACAGCAGATGCCAGGGCTCAGTTCTGGGTGGGAAAGAAGTGCCAGTGACACAGAGGTGCAGGCTGAGTGTTCCTACTTATGCACCTGCCGGTCTGGGCTCTGCACGGGGAAAGAGCTATGGTGGTGCAGGGCCACAGACCAAGAGTTCTTCAAACTCTACATGTCCTTTCATACACTTTTATTTTATTTTTATTTTGGGTACCAAGAATTGAGGTCCCTGCAATTTCCATGCAAGCACTTATGCTGCTGAGCTATCTCCCAGCCCCATCTACCCTTAATTATAAAGAAATTAGGTTTTTCTACTGGACATCTCTGAACTGACCTTCAAGTGAACCTTTCATCTTTCCAGAACCAACACAAATTCCTCCATACTTCAGCCTCCCCTGAAAATTACACAGAGAGCTTTAAGTTGTTCACAGCCTTGGTCTCAGGGACTGTATCTCTCCATCACCAGCAGGTGATCCCTTTCAGGGCAGGACATTCTTGGGCCAACTTTCTATTTTAGAACCTTTTCTTATGTAGAGGAGGTTACAGCCAAGAGGAGATTTCCCAATGAAAACTGATGCTCAGCCTATTCCCGCTTTATGCCTGCCATGGAGAGGCAGGATCCCTCTCCTTCTGAGGGGGCAGGCAGCATATCCACCCCTGTATCTGGGTTCTAAGCCAGCTTGTGCTGTGGCTATTTACCTTGCCTCTGGGAGGTATCTTTTGGGGTCACTCCTCTTCACACTCTAGTCAGATCCAATGTATATGTGGGTCTCGGGATGAGATCTAGATCAACAGTCTCGCTGCCTCCTGTTCCACTTCAGTGTTTAGGTGTTTTAGAATGCAGCTGGCATCATCTTCCATCCGTACTGGTAAGACATGCAGATGTAGAGTGAAGGGTAAAGTATCTTTATGTCCACAGCTACTTAGAAACAAGAAGCAGAGTTGTGCCACCCAGGGCCATGTGCAGAGAGGTGGGGACAGGTGGCAGCAGAAAGCTTCACCAGCATTCTCGAAGAAGGAATGCGCCAGGCAGAGAGCAAGACGGAGGACGCGTTAGTGTGTACAACTTCCGTGGACCTTGATTTTCAATTACGGGATCCTCGGCTGTACCTGGTTCTGGAGTGTTCAGGCCAGGTGGACACTGGCCCCGAAATGGAAGAGCGAAACAGAGGAGAAGGCAAGGAGCCTTGGGCATGAGTTTGTCCGATGACTAGGAAATGTGCACCTCCAGGGCAAGGTGTTTTCCTTTTTTAGGAATGAGTCAGCACCAGGCAGGGAAGATCCTTCCATGGCCAGCAGGACCCTGACGTGTCAGAGAAAAGAGCTGATGAGCAGTTCCGACCCAGCTTGCTCAGGGAGGGACGCCTGTGCTGGTGCTTTCCAGCTGCAGAGAGCGCTGCCCTGAGGTCAGGGACAGGTGGAGGAGGAGGAAAGACAAGAGGAAAGCGAAACAAGGAGTCCAACAGGAAAAGCAAGGAGGGAAGAGGGCAACAAGAGCGCACAGGAAACGCCCCGAACTTACTTGATAAACAAATGGTTAAAGATTGATTGAACTAATATATAAAATATGAAATATCACTCTGTCCATCTGTCTATCATACTTGGGTCTAAGCATATCGTTTCAGCCATGGGAACGTAAGGCGCCTATGTTAAAGCCAATAGGAGATTCTCAAATGAAAACTTCACTGGAAGGATGTGTGCAGTAAGAGTCTTGGTGTGCCGTTGATTTCAGCTACCATGGAGAGCGGATGGATGGGGGCACGTCCCCTGGTCCCAGGGTTGACACCTCTCAGGAGATTGCCTGGTGGTTCTCCTTGGAAGGTGCCTGAGTGCACAGGCTCACCGAGCTGGGCCAACTACTCCTCAGTCAGTGAGAGATGACTCACTGATTTAAGCTTGGTATTTTTAAAATTATCATTATTATTATTCTAACTGAAAACCTCTGGGAAATACTGCTCAGTGTGCTGACTTCTGTGTCCACCAGTGTGTGGCCAGGATTCCCCGAGTGAATAAAAATTTCCATTTTCCAAAATATCTGGCTGACTTAAGCAAGGATTTGTCACTGAATTGTCTCACAAATGGAAGTGTTTGTTTATAAATTATTTTAAAAAATCAGCTTGTCAGAGAAATTTGGAAGCTGAGAATTACAGAATAGCAGACGCACAGATCTTGCCAAGTCCGACCAGACAGGAGGACGGTAACAACAGGTCTCCAGGGAAATCAGCTCAGTTCTAACAATGCGATCTGCATGCAGGCTTTCCAGGGTGCTCTGCAGAGTGGGGCCTTTGGATGTGCAGGACAAGAGATTAGATGGCGACTTTCATTTGAGTATCTCAGAGCCCATTTTTCAGTCATGAGCGAAAATATGAACAACACCCAGGATGGGCAATCTGCCAGAAACATGCACCTGGTGGGCCAGCTGAGTGCTGAGGGTAGGGCTGACCCCTGGCGCTGCACCTGTGAGTTTGACTTGTATAAACGTACGTGTGATGCGCGCTGCAGCAGAAACCTCTTGTTCTTCACAACCGCTCTCTCTTACACCTACTCTATCGTGTGGGTGGTGGACAGTAGCTGCCTGTGATTCGTCCCAGCCAGTAGGATGTGGAGGAACGTGCGTCACTTCCAGGCACAGGGCTCTGCCTGTGTCCACCCTCCCTCCTAGAGCTCTGCTGGCCGCGGGCAAGCAAACTTTGCGAATCTGCTGGGTGATGACAGAGAGAGGCTGGGCGGTTCTGTTCTCCTGGGCAGCGCCAGGCAGGCATCCTGAGCCAGGTGCGTTTCTGAAGCCCCGCCCCCTGACCCGGGACACCGGAGCAAGTCCAGCTGGGGTTGGCTGAGCCTGGTGCCACCCAGGCACGTTATCAGGGAACCAGTAGGAGCAAACACTAATACTACCAGACCTGAGGTTCCGCGGGGGGTTACCACACTGCGCTATGGTGGCGATCACCTGTTCTGCTCACCAGGCCTGGGCCACTCCTCGTTCTAGAGGCTTCTCATTCATTCTTTGTTTTCACTGTCACTGCCACGCCCCTGGGCCCAGCCCCAGTCAGGCCTGGAAACGCCTCAGGCATGGCGTCTGCACCACGGTGCCCACCCTCCCAAGGGTGAGCACAGTTTACTCCAGTTTGGGAAGATTCTGAGTCCGAATTTGTTGGGGAGACAGGTGAACAGATTAATATTTGTTGATTATCCACTGTACTGTAAGTACTTGATTAAGCTTGGTAATAAGGCTAATCATGACAAATTAACAAACAGCATTATCCAGTACCTTTGATCTGCCAGAAATCCAAGTTAAAAATCTTACGAATTTTATTTAACGCTTCTTAAAAACCCTAAAAAGTTGGTCTGAGCAATAAGGAAGGGAGCATCTGTAGGCTCCACAACTCAGCGCTAGAAACATATGGTGGGCAAAGGATAGCCTCTGCAGTAAATGCCACTAGGAAAACTGAGTATTTAGGTGGAAAGCAAGTCTGACACTTTGCATAAAATACAACTCAGCAGGAGTGAAAGACCCACCTTATACAGCTGAAACTTGAAGCTACTAGAAGCAAAACATAGAGGAGCTACTTTAAGAAATTGGTACGGGGGCTGGGGAGATATCTCAGTGCAATAAGGGCTTGCCTGGCAAGCACAAGGTCTTGAGTTCGATCCTTGGTTCCACCCACATAGAACTCTGAAAACACAGGAACTAAAAGCAAAAATTGACAGAGGGAGTCACATCAAGCTAAAAATCCCTGTGTATAGCAAAGAAAACAGTCAATATAGTGAAGACATAATCTATAGCAGCCCAATTTGTAATAGCCAAATCTTGGAAGCAACCAAAATGCCCATCATTTGAAGAATGGTTGAAGAAAATGTGGTATTTTTAAACAATGGAATATTACTCAGCTATAAAGAATGATAAGCTGGAAGACTTCATATATAAATGGATGTATATTGAACATATACTCATTAGTGAAATAAACCAGACCTACATGTGCAAATATCGCATAGTCTCCCTAATATAAGAACTCTACATTTTTTTTTTCTTTGCTTACCAATATCAATTGTCAGGTGTGTCATGCCCACACCTTGTGCTCTGTATAACTATTGTGAGGACAATATGCCATGTGTCAATGGTTAAAAAAAAAACAGTAATGTTTAAGGAAAGTGTTAATGTTTAACTGTTTGATCAATCTTCTATACCTATATCTATTAATCTGAACTGAACCGTGGTGAGAATATGTAATATAACCATTGTTAAATTTAAAATAAATAAATAAATATTGAAAAAAATATAGTGAAGACACAATTTACAGGGTGGAGAAAATATCTGCCGGCTACAGAGGGCTAATGCAGCGAATACTTTATAAGGAAACCAATAAGCACAGCAACCACAAATAGAACGAACCTAACTGAGAAGTGGGCAAAAGACTGAATCCTCACATCTCAAAGCAGAAATGCAAATGGCCAACAAGCATACGAAAAATTGTTCCACACTAATCATCAGAAAAACGCGCATCAAAACTGCAAAGATATGTTATTTCGTCTTAGAGTGGCTATCTTCCACAACCTAAAAAATAACCAAAGTTGTGAGGATGTGGAGGAAACAAACTCCTATACGCTGCTGGTGAGAATGTAATGTTAGTACAGACATTACGAGGAAGAATGTGGACATTCTTCAAAGATCTGAGAATAGATGTAGCATGTAATCCAGTTACCCTCTTCTGGGAGTATAATGAAAGGAATTCAGGCCGGCACACCCTTCAGCGTGCTGCATGTGAGTACGATTCCCAGACGTGGGACCTGTCTCCACGCCCACCAGCAGAAGAATGGCTAAAATACGCGGCGTGTCAATACAATGGAATATTATCTAATCCTAAGGAGGGGTGAATGCTGTCATCGGCAACCAAATGGGTGCAGCTACAGAAGCAGGCCAGACACAAAAAGAACTGCACACTCTTTCTGACACAGGGAAGCTAAAATAGCTGACCTGAGAAAGTTGGGGTTGCTCAAGATTGCCAGGGGACACCGTGGAAGGAAGAAGGGGGACTGAAATGGGAGATTGCATTTGATCGGTGTTCAAGAGAAGAGGTTGGACCTATTTGTACAGTCTGCTGACAAAGTCTTCTAAAATCACACAACTTACTTGTCCTTTGGCCTTCATCTTGTACAGAACATAAAGTTCATGAATCCAGAGATCTTTGTCTCCTTGACTTGCTGATGGGAAGCCACAGATGGTGTGTTCAGTGGATTTGTGTCAAGCAATGGATGAATTTTATGTATATAAGCGGGAGGATATATATATATATATATATATATATATATATATATATATATAATACTCCAGATATGGTCCTCAAGGTCACCCTTGGGTGACTCACCTGGAAGTGTGCTTTCCTAGATGCCTGGGTGGCTCCAAAGCCAGAGTAGCCAGCCATGAACTTCATCAGCACCGCTGTTCTGTATCTTCCCCACTCCATGTAAGACTGGGGTCTTGTTGCATGTAAGAGCCTGGCTGTTCTCACCTCTCGTGCTTCCTGGCCTAGCACGGTGTGTCTATAACGCGAGCACACATGACTGTGCTTGCTGGCAGAGCCTCCCTCCCATTTCCTTCCGGGGTGCACGTGAGCCTGCCACAGTCGGTGCACATGAGAGCAGCCTACACCGGGAGCAAATGACTGTCCAGTGATCCTACTTGTGAGCAAAGGCTGAAGTGTTGACCAACTGGCCAGGTAAATTACACATTAGCTGTGTCAGAGAGTAATTCGAAAAAAGGTAAATTGTTACAAAACTATCCACAGGAATGTCACGATGCAATTTGATACTCACTGAATAATTTTGATGTTTTCTAGTACACGCAATTCGTATCTGATTCTGGGACAGAATGGGAATTCAGTGTTTGCTAAGTTGTGAAGTTGATTTGAACTGAGACGAACCACAGATGCATGACTTTGAATCTTAGGAAGCACAAAACATCAGAAAATGAAAATTCCTTTCTGGCCCTTAAGTAGCTTCCTATAATATGGCATGTACATATATATAGAAATGTATCCTGCATGCTAAAGATAGCACCAGTAATTGAAGGTGGACTGAAGGGTGACAAGTGACTTGATTAGAAAGGAAAATCCATCTTTTCACTTGTTACCTGCAATCCAAATATATGCAAGACCAGCCAGAAGGCAATTTTCATTTCATTCAGGAAGAACCAGAGCTTAAATTTCCAAAGCCTGTCACCTTGAATGTCTAAAACCGCCGCTCAACTGGCCAGTGCCCCCTTGTTGAGAATGTGTGCTGCCATAATTGCCAGGCTGTCTTGATTTTTCTAGAAAATCTAGAAACGTTGTTCGATCTCCTTGCCATAGGATTTGCTGCAGAACAATGTACCCTGGGAAAGACCTCAGCTGGCAAGCTACCCAAACGACAGCGTCTCAGTACAAGACAGCCAGCCGTGGTGGCCCCACCCCAGGAGCCACTTGCCTGCTCAGAACAGTTTCATGGTGAAGTGTCCTCGTCACCTGACTTCCTGTATCCTGTCCTTGAACATTTGCCTTAAGCGATGTGTGGGCATGGCACAGCTCCACCTGCCGCGCTCGGAGCCGGAGCCTCTGTTTGGTGAGGGCGACCCTCTGTGGCTTCTGTCAACGTCTCGGGTGGAAGAGCTCTGAGAGCTGTGGCCCTTGTGGTCCCTCCTCCTTGAGCTTCGGCTTCGGTCTCACTAGCTGTGGGAAACTTGAAAAGGGTTGAAAGCAAGAGGAGTCAGTATGAGTGGGGTCTCTGCTGCTCTGGGTCATGGCTGGCCACCGCAGGATCCGCGTCCTATTTCTCTTTAAACTAGAGCTCCTTCTAAGCAGCTCTCTGGCAAAGCGGCAGCGACACCCTCGAAGTTCTGGAGACGTGTTCCTTGTCTCGTGCCTTCTCCCCGAGATGCAGAAGAAGGGTAATCGGTGACATTTTGGGGGTTCCCTCAATCTTACCTACAACTTTGTAGTCACCATTCCATTCTTCCTGATCCTGTCTCCAAACACAGAAAGAAAACACAGAAATAAAGAGGAAAAGAGTGTGTCCAAGGCCCCGAGCCAGCAGCTGCGGGGAAGACCAAGGCAGGAGGATAGAACACACACAAAGGACAATGGCCCAAGAATTCTGTTTCTTAAGCAATTCCGTCCTGTCTGTGTCCTGAGGTCAGATTACAACAATAACAGCAAAGCATTTTTCTGGAGCCTTCACCCTACTGTTTGCTCCTCAGAACAGGCCAGGATGAGGGCTGCAGAGATAGCTCAGCAGACTAAGCGCCTGCTTAGGCAAGCGCAGGGGCCAGGGTTCAATCCCTGGCACCACATGCCCCACTGGCCCTGGCCCTGGGCATGCTGAGCTGGCAACCGAGTCTGGGTGTGGTGGCATGGGCCTGCAATTCCAGCGCTAGGGAGGCTGAACACAGGAGGGTCACTAGGAGTTCGAGCTGCGTAGCGAGACCTTGCACACAACAGAAAATATCAACGACAACAGCAACAGAAACAGCCAGCCATGATGCTCTCTGACTGCTTTATCTGCAGCAGGGGACTTGCCAGAAATCTCCATCAGCCTATCCTTTTCGTGGTCTGCATAACACCATGATCTACAAGGATATCGTTCATTTATTTTTTATCTGCATGTAATTGCTTTCTTTCACCAGAATACATTTTTCTATTCAGGCATTTTATTTGGTTAATTGCCAGATAGTAGTTGATACATAGAAATAAAATGAAGGGAAGCATTTCTAGAAGAGCTAATGACCAAGTAGACCTTGCCACAAGGCTCCAAGGAGCCAGTTCCTAGGCTCCAACTCAGTTTAAAGCAGAATAAACCACATTCCAGGTTCAAGTTATATACCAGCCTAATCATTGCTAGGCCTTGTATTAGCTGATTTCCTGTTGCCATAACCAAATACCTGAAGCTGAGCACTTTGTAAAAGATACATTAGTTTGGCTCAGGTTTGGAGGTTGAAAGTTGGAGATCTGACGGCCCCATCTGTGGCTTCCAGTGCGGAGCCCTCTTGGCTGTGCTACAGGAGGGCAAATGACGTCATGATAGACGCCTGTGTGAGAGGCAGTTGAACCACAGGAGTAAAGACAATCACTGTGGCCCTGCGATGCGGCTGAGTGACATTCAGTGGTTTCACACAGCAGATAAGCGGCATCCCCTTGCGGGAGCAAAATGGGATAATTTTTCCACGGCGACAGTTATCTTTCCTGCCAAGCACATGAGTGAAAACAATGTGGAGGTGTGGGGAAGCTCAGAGAGGCCAGCGACAAATGCGAATGCGAACAAGTGACAGGAAGCCATTGCTAGCCCAAGGGACGGAGGCAATGGGCAGGAAGCACCAATTAGTTTTAATTTAGTTGACGAATGCTTTGCTGTGCTTGAAGCAAGCCGACATCAAGATTAAGATTATCAGTAGAGAAGCATATTGGAAGGGCAAATAGAACAGCTGAAGACCCGAGTCCAGAGATTCTCAAAAACAAGATAACTTAAGTTCCTCTTGTGAAAAGGAGCTTACGCTCTTGAAATATCTTGGCTTACCAGTTGCCCATCTAATACTAGTGAAGTTATAGCAATGCACCCAGTAGGCCTCTAAATTATGAAGAAGGGTGAGTCTCTGCACCGTTGAGTGTGTTCCAAAAATGATTCGCCTCCCACCCTTTTTCTGCCATGAAGGGAAATAAGGAATATGTAATGGATTTCTTGCCTTGCACTTTCTAGGAATGGAGGCCATTTGCATTCTTGCATGTATTTTGATTTGTTTCTCTTAAATTTAGCAGTGGTTTTGTTCACCATGAGATTGAGCCACTTCTAACTTCTCAAATGTATCATTCAATGAGAATATTCAAAGACTGAGAATCCAGGGCCGGCCAAAGAGCTCAGTGAATTAAAGCATCTGCAAGCAGGTGCAGGGGCCTGGGATTCGATCCCCTGGCCTGCTGTGCCAGCCCACCTCTGGGGGATGCTGAGATGACAATTGAGACTGGGCATGGCGATATGCGCCTGAAATTCCAGCTCTTGGGAGGCTGTAAACGGAGGATCACTAGGAGTCCAATCTAGTAGTGAGACGTCGAATACGCTGTAGGCCTATCCCTACAATAATAATAATAATAATAATAATAATAATAATAATAATAAACAAGAAGAAGAAGAAGAAGAAGAAGAAAAAGAAGAAGAAGAAGAAGAAGAAGAAGAAGAAGAAGAAGAAGAAGAAGAAGAAGAAGAAGAAGAAGAAGAAGAAGAAGAAGAAGAAGAAGAAAACAAAGACTGAATTTAGTAAGACAGCTCTTGTTGTGGTTTGGATAAAACATGGTCCCCGAAGGCTCCTTTGTCCAGCTGCGAGTTTTGGGTAAGTGATTGTGGCATAGGGGCTCTGACCTCATCAACTGATTAGTCTGCTGATGGATCGTGGGCAGGCTGCAGCAAGTAGCCCCATGGCGGGTGTAACCCACAGGGTGCGCTCTGACCCTGGCGCCTTCTGTCTGCAGCGCTTCTTGCCTCTGTGCTTCCTGCTTGAGCAGCTCTGCTCCCACCCCACCACCTGTATGCTGCTTCTGACTTGGGGCCCGCCAGCCAGGGGCCTGCACCTCTGAGTCCATGGAAAAAAGCCACATTTTCATTCTTTCAGTTGTGTGCTTCAGGGGTTTTGCTACCACCATGAGAACTTGACGCACATGTGCTGCCATGTTAAAATTCCCTCAAGTGAAATGCTTCTGCTTTTCTACTATCTGATGGTGGCAGAAATGCTTGAATTGAACTGTCACTTTGAGCCACACTGGGCTCACAGCATGCAACCGCTCCGTTCTTTTTCTTGTTTTCCAAGTTGACTTGAAATAGCATGAAGTGAAATAAGATGAAATGATTACCTGGTTAGTTTTGTTAGAAAAGACACCTGAAGTAGACAATTACATTGACAAACAAGAGATTAATACCGTATATTAGGAATAATTTTGGTGTGACCAAAGTCTATCCAATTCTGTCCGTACAAATATTGCACAGGGGTGTGCAGGGCAGTTTCATTCATGGCTCCCCACTACAAACGATGCACATATCCTAACAAGGAGAATGAACAAACTTAACCTCATAGAGTGGAATACTACTTACTACTAAAAACAAACTGATGATTGATATATACGAGTACTTTGATAACATCTCGACAACGCTTCGTTGTACAGAAAAGCCAGGTACAAAAGCGTCCGCGCTTCTTGGTCCCATTTATGTGAAATCCCGGGAGAATGAACCCGGGTCCACTGAGGCAGGGATCAGAACTGAGCTGCTGGCTTTCTCGGCCTGCCGCACCGCCCAGCAGGCAGGGGATGGCAAGCCAGCTGCCCGCCTGTCCCTGCTGATGACCCTGGGTAGGGAGGCAGAGCCGCCTCCTGTTCTGGGTGTGGAAGATCAGCTCCCACCCGGAGCCCTATAAACTCTGGGGTGGAATTGGCAGCGCAGTCATTCCGGGAACGCCTGAACGTGCCTTTCCCTTCTTGCAGACGCCCTTGGCCCGACCCCAGTCTTTCCTGCCACTGGACACCGGCTTTCCCTTGCACAGCATCTGTTGTGTCCTTCAGGATTTTATTACTCTTTGAAGTTCTCACACTAGCGAGAAAGGAACAGGTATTGCTTAATTACTTTTCAGCCCCAATTTTAGTTTTTTCCTCTTTTGAATTCCTTATAACTTCTTTGTTATTGCGCATTTTTAAAAAATGGATCTTTTATATTTGGTAATGTGAACAACTAATTTAAAGATAGCATTTCAGCAACCATTGTTGAATTCCTATTACTTTGTGCAGCGAAATCTTGCATGGTCTCTAATAGTATTTTTCTTTCTTTCTATCTCTATTTTAAATAAAAAATAAACCCCGGGGTGGGGAGGTGCTGGGAGGTGCTGCTGCCCTGTGGCTGTGTGGCAGGGTGGGCGGGCCTCACCACAAGGGGGGCTCCGCTTTTCATCTACTCTTCTCCTGGTCCCTGGGTAGGGAGAGGAGGCTTCTCTCAGAGTGCTCTTGCCATACAGGTTGGTGCTCGAGAGCCGAGGGCTGTGTGGTGCTCACCCGGTGCCCAGGAGGCAGCAGGAGGCCCAGAGCTCTCCCTGCTGGGCCGTCCTCCGTCCGCAAGGCTCTTGGGCCCTCTGCCTTCTCAATGTGTGCTTCATGGCCTTCTGTGCCATTTCTTATGTTCTGGTCAGAGACGTCTTTACTTTTTTCTTTAAAATTAATTTTATTTTTTATTTTTTTGCACTAAAAATCTTTATTTCATATAAAAGTAATGTGTTTCACTAGGATAAAGGAAATGTACATTCTTCTCTTGAATTCTGTTATTTCATGTGATGTATACGATGGATAATTTCTATGAATGAGATCTCCTGACATTCAAATATTTGCCTACATGCTTGTAGGAAGCTTCTGTAGTCTTTTCTTGCTAGGAATTCCAGTTCTTCGGAATTCCTCCCTTTCTTTTGGGTATCCATTTTGCATTCCTCATGAAAGGCTAGATCATTGTGGTAAGCAAGTAAGCATTCTTTCAGACACTTTACTACCGTCAGGATTCCAGAGTCTTTGCAACATTCGCTAATATCTTGAACTCATTCAGAGCACCTCTTTCGAGATGGACCTCGACCCCACAGTATCTCAGACATGTTCAAAAAGATGTTTTGACTCCTAAAATAATAAAATTAATTTTAAAGAGATGAGAAAACAGTAAAGATGATACGGAACATCAAAACATGACGATGGGAAATGAAGAATGCTTACTGTACGGCACAGTGTTCTCTGTGGAGTAGTGGCTCTCACGATCAGGTGCATGTGTGCAAAATGCACCAGGCAGTAGGCACTCGCTGTTCCTGACAGTGAGCTAAGACGGAGCAGAGTGCAGCCGCCTCAGCTATCGCATGCACACACACATCATCTCTTTGCTTCCTTCCTCCTTTCTTTCCCCCTCCCAGGAGTCCTTTCCTTTCGTAGTTTCCCTCCCTTTGGCTGTATCTATTGTACCTTGTGGACCTTATTCACTCTTTCAGGCTCTTACAGGAGGGAGACAATGAGATGTTTACACATGTGGAACTGATTGATTTCACTTCATTTTTTTTTTTTTTTTTTTTGAGACAGGGTCTTGCTATGCAGTTGAGGCTGGCCTTGAGCTCACTTTTGTAGCCCAAGCTGGTCTCGAACTCGCGCCAATCCTCCTGACTCAGCCTCCCGAGTGCTGGGATTACAGGCGTGAGCCACCACGCCCGGCGGATTTCACTTCAGAGTATGATCTCTGGCTGCATTCATGTACGTGTGAAAGCCTCGCATTCATCTTGCTTTGTAGCTGGGTAATATTGCATTGCATAAAAATACTACCTCCTTTTTATCCACTCCTCACATGATGGGCATTTGGGTTGTCCCCAAGATTTGGCTGTGACAGGCTGTGCTGCTATAAACATGGGTGCACCTATATCACTATGGTATGATGTTCTCATTCTGGGAAAATACTCAGAAGAGGAGTAACTGGATTGAATGGGGCCTCTAATCTAGCTGCAAGAGGGACTCGGACGAGGGGAACTTCTGGCTGTTATGCGCAACTAGAGACCTTATGTTTCATTTTGATTCCATGCCAGCATTGTATAGTAAGTCTTCACAGAAGACCAGCACATACTAGGTGCTCCATAAAGAGAGGTTGGTGTACAATTTACGCCTTGCTTGATTAGATTTATTCAGTGGAATTCTTTGAGTTGTAGTTCTCTAACTTCACTGTGTGTTATTCTAAAACATTTGTGTGTGTGTGTGTGTGTGTGTGTG
>PVJA010038965.1:0-19448 GCA_004027025.1 Myocastor coypus | reverse complement strand
AGAAGAGAAGAGAAGAGAAGAGAAGAGAAGAGAAGAGAAGAGAAGAGAAGAGAAGAGAAGAGAAGAGAAGAGAAGAGAAGAGGAGACAAAAGGAGTATCAGGTATTTATCCCAGCAACAAGAAAAGAGTAACCAAGATAGAATTCTGTAAAAGTGAAAAAAACAAAAAGCGATCAATCAATCTTAGTACCTGTCACATAGAGTTATGAGCATGAAAGTTGTGTGTGCAAAATACTTAGAATAGTGTGACTTATGTGAGAAGTATAAGCATGTTGCTGTCTTTGTATTTATTATGTGGAGATTAAGAAACAAAAGAAGAGAACACAAAGAACAAAGAAGAATGAATCTCCTGGATAACAAATAAGGATGGCTGGTTAGACTTAACAAGCTAGCTATGGCAACGTTCACTGTGATGGATATGTAGACATCACAAAGATATTACTGGTAATTACAGAGCTGTATCCTACCTGGATCTAACAAATGTAAATACTGACTGTTTCAAGTGCTGCACAAAATGCCTATAATTTATCACAAATTATTTGACCATTTCCAGTGACCAAAACCACCTGATTCAGACTCAGGGAATAAAGACATTCAGAAGACCCTACTTGGGGTACATTTACAGTCTAATGAGGCAGATAAAACATACATAGATCCTTGGAGTCTTCTCTATGCCAAGATATAAGTTAACATTAAGTAAATGATAGGAGCCCCAAATTTAGCTTTGTATTAAATGAAAAATCACAAGAATAATACGTGTAAAGATTACAAAAACCACATGCAGAATTCTTCAAATATGTCCTGCAAACTAGAATACTCTTTCAACAAATAATTAATAAAACCAAATCCCAACACTTTAAAATGTAAATTTTCCATATCTCATGGTTATAATTTTTATTTAAGATTTTAGTGGCACTGTATATCCATCTCTAAAAGCTTTATTCTAGCTGTTATATCCAATCCCCATACCCCAAGGTGGTTTTCACACTACAAAACATCTTCTTGCATTATTAGAGTAAATTACTTAGCAAAAGAATGTGATATCAATCCTGCAAAGGTCCCATCATCTTGATTATAAGAAGACAATCAAACAGAATTCTTGACTTTAATAGTTGAATGTCACAGAGGGAAAATAGACACCTTTGCATTTCCTTTCTGTAATGGAAGGATTTGTGTTACCAAATTATATTCCTCCAAGTGCCACTCATGTATTTTTCTGCCTAGAAAGCTGAAGTGGAATGATCCTTGGAGGAGAGGTTGTCTTATTGGAGGAGAAAGATCATATCATTTGTCAAAAGGAAAACCTACTGTCTTCTCTCTTCTCACAAAACCTTAGCACATATTTATATATTTACTTAGGGATTTCATAGACATGAACTTCTTTCTTTTTTTTCAGTTAGTGTGCAAAACAACCAGGTAGAAGGAAATAAAACATGTGGTTAATATTAGGAATGCAGGGGAATTGTAGTCATTGGATTCCAATCCCTGTTCAAGCATAAGCAGGGCTGCCTGGAGCAGCTAATCAAAGAAATTGTTGCGGTGTATTTAGATTTCTCCAGCCATAATAAAAGCCAAAGAATTTACATTTTCTGTTCTGTTTTCTTAGACAGATTTTAATGGCAAACATCATCATTAAAATCCCTACAATCAATGAGAGCCTTCTTGGTATGAGGCTCAGTCTGAGGGTTCACGTATATTCTTTCAAGAAACTCCCCACAGCAACCTTCTAAAATAATTAGTGATGTTACCTATATTTGGTTATCTGATGAATGTGGCAAACTTTCTCATAAAGTCACACAGCTAGTGAGGAGTAAAGATGAGATTTGAATGCACAAAGTTTGACACTGCAGGGCCAGTGCTTTTAACCACTCCACATTTTACCTCTCTTTATACTACATGTTATCCGTGTGTGTGTATGTGGGGGGTGAGTTTAGCATACTCTCCTCTTCAATTTCAAACAAAAATAGATGAATTCATGTCATTGAAATTCCCCGAGGAATGATAGAAATGGCCTAGTTAGGAATATGACATAAGATGGTGCTGTGGGTGTAAAGGCAGAGACTGAGAGCAATTTCTCAGTCAGTAGACACGGTGGCCAGATTCTGAGACTCCAGGGAAAGAGATGGTGCCTGGAGATGGCACTTCTTGTGGTGACAAGGTGGTGAAATCTGACTGCCTGGCTTAGAACTGGCTATACTGTACCATACCTGCTGTCTGGACTCAGGGAGGTGGTTTAACCTTTCTGAGCCTCATTTGCTCCATCTATAAAAGAAAAGCACAGTAAGGCTTACATGTATTTTATTGTTGTCTTGCAAGTATTGAGTTATTTAATTAAAAATCTTAGGTGTTTGACACCCAAAAAAACACTATGAGAAGGTTCGTCAGCTATCATAATTACCCTTCTTAACAGTAGAAACACAGAGAACAATGTTCATAACAATGGTTATTTTCGTTCAGAAGGATTTGGGTGTGAGACAGTCTCAAGAAAACACCCCAGTAATTGGGATGGAGGATGTGGAGACAGTCCCATTCTTTCCATAGCTGGTGACTAGCCATATGCATTTACTGAACATAAAATTGCACATGGGGAAAAATGTTGTAGGCATTTTTCCTAGCTCAACTTCAGCATTTCCATTTTCTGTCAGTTAATCTCAGTTTGGGACAGAAATGTTAAATTATGTCAGGTGGCTATTATAACCTTTCCAAAAATTTATTTCATAGAGATTATCAAATTTCATCAAATTCCATATGAATCACAGGATAGCCAGAGTGGAGAAAAGAAGAAAAATAAACTTGATCTTGCCTCACTGAGCCCTCATTCTTCTCTATGGCTTATAAATGGAGATGATGTAAGTTTTGACCATTAAAAGGGTTTAGCAGGTTGGAACTGGATGAAGATGCATTGAGCTGCAATATTGTGAACATCTACCATGCAAAGCAGCCTCAAACATTAAAGAAGATTTTGCACACTGAAGAGAAGTTCCTGGCTACATGCATACTATCCTCACTAAGAAACAACTTTGTACCTTATGCAACACAAAGTTCAAGAACTTTGTAGAAATTCAGATTTTGAAAGTAACCCCTCAGTATACACCTATATTTGAAGCAGCACAATTTATGATAGCCAAAACTTAGAAACAACCAAAATGCCCATTATCTGAAGAATGATTGAAAAAGATGCAGTATTTTTATGCAATCCTGGAAAGACTTTGCCCAGCAACCTGAATTTAAGCAGTGTCCTAAAGAATGGATAAGATTTGCATATACAAGGAAAGGGAAGAAAAAGAATGTGTGATTTCTGGAGACCTGACAGTGCCTCACAACTATGGAAGCCATAGAATATTTCTTCCAAGCTAAGTCATCTGGAGAAGAGGAACTATTAATAATTAGCAACTGGAGCAACACATATGTACTGGAACTGCCTGGGTAAGCTGAGAGACATAATAATCTATTTAGAAGGCAAGCTAGTGGCAAAGAAAGAAAAATTGTTTCACCCATGTGAAAACTAAGGCAATGTCATGATGCAAGGCTCATAGGACTTATGGAAACCAAGAATGTGGCCCATTTAAACACGTTAGAGAAGCCCTGAAAGGGGCAGGAGTTCATTTTCGTACATCAGCACCAACTGGAAATGGCAGCAATTCACTTATTTGTTTGGGGTGATGTTTTCTCATCTGTACAAGAAATGAGTAAGCAAATGTGACCTTTAAAATCTTAGCTCTGACATACTTTTTTTTTTTCAAGATAGCTATACAGTTATCAATTTTCCAATATTTCTGCATTGGCTAATGTTTTTCTTTCACTTTCTCATCTTTTAGTAATCAATATGAGTTTTTCATAATAAATAATGTGATTTCCTGAAGTATTTTTTTTCAAAATTATACACTTAAAATAAATTTTAGGGAGAAGGGGGGCACTCTCAAATCTACACAATTTTATAATCAAAGCACAAATAAAAGAAAATCAGAAAACAACATGCTATATTCCTAATTTAAACAAATATTATAAGAGATTGAGACTTTACTTTTAAATAAAGGTTTTAATTGAGTGAAGGGAGCGGGGAGTGGAGTGAAGTGAAAAGTTCTTATATCTGAAAACCTACACAACCAAGCACTTTTAATCAGAGAACATGGTTGAACTGAGCAAAGAAAATGTTTCAAAGACATTGTAAGCACGGTGCGCACCTGCCCTGCATGCTACGTGTCGCTGGGCTGGCATATTTGGAAACTGGGGATATTACATGATAATACAAATCACTCAAATCCTCTAATATAATTACTTATAAAATACTCTTTCTTCGTTATAACAATAATGACTCTTCTGTTTACTGAACAAGGGCAGATTTCCATTACAGAAACATGTATAGGCATAGGAAATTCACCTGTTTCATTCTATTTATCTCAGTGCACTAAAGAGTTCATTCATTCATTTATTCAGTCAGTCATTCATTTCTGCATTCTATGTCTACTAGATACCCGCAATGTGTTCTGTCAAGGATTGGGGAAAACAAAAACATAAATCTAAACAACAATAGATTGTTATTTGTTCCAAAACATGATCACCATTTTTAGTAATGAATTCTCAGGTCAGAATGTGTAGCAACCAGATAGAGTGAGATCATTTTGTTTTGGACAAAGGAGCAGTTACCCGGACTCTCCTTGCCATATATGTAATATTCTGAAGTGGGCTGAGGTGCCTTTCTCCCCTTTTCTTGTTAAAGTCGTTCTCTGAGAAACTGATTTGTTTTGTGCTGTTTTCCATTCACATCACGATCCAATCAAACCACAGAATATAGGAAAGATCAAAGTAGCACAGTCTAGTCATCTACAGTAATTTATAGAATATATGAGGCATTAAAATTTTCATTCCTCATTCTTATAAGAAAGGCTATAAAGGTAACTGAAAATGATGCAGAATGTGAATTCATTCCTGAGACAATGATTGTAGCTAGAATAGGAAAAGGCATAAACCAACGGGCCTTTTTTTTTTTTTTTACCTGAGTCTTAAGCCCTTTTTGAAAAACAGTTCTGGCCTGTGCATTCCCACTTTTACTTTTATCCTTGATCTCTTCAGCTCTTCTCCTCTCTAAATGGTACATGAAAAAAAATCCCAGAAAGCTTTCTGAGTATGGGCCTTCTGTATTTTCATCCAAAGCAATCATACAAGCACCCCATAAACACAAGAAAAAAATTCAACAATATTCCTAGCATGTGTAGAAACAATTCATTGACAAATGAAAACTTTAGCGAGACAGCAAGCAGGAGGAGCAAGATGTTAGTTTTCAACTCACCACCTATGTGATTTTCTGTGAATAAATATTTCTGTTTACTGACCACATTGATTCTATAGTACAAATATTAATTTCATATTTTTGTTTAATAATCTAAGAATGTAACTATTCATTCACAACAAATAAAATGGAACTTTTACTCGCTTTTAGAGTTTAAGCCAGAAAAAGTTAGGACACAAACATTACAGCAAGAGACAAGTGTGAAAAATTACATCACTGAATCGGGGACCAGGCTAATATGATCATGAAGTTCAAGAATGAAAACCATTTTAAATTTGTTTTCTCCCTTTCTACTGTCTCTCTGCTGACTTGAGAATTCAGAAAGGAAATAAATATGACCAAGCCATGACATTAATTGAATGAGGTTCCAAAAGAAAAAAAAAAAAAAAAAAAAAAAAACTTTAGTTCATGAGCTTTTATTTTGAATTGAAAAGGTTGAAATTCAAGGAAGACTGTTCCACCTACTTGACATCCTCTGGCATCTATAACACAGAAGCTGTGGGTTTGAAGAAGACAGACTTAGAAACTTTAATAAATAGCAACTCTATTAGGACCTAAGAACCCCAGGGCCAAAGTTTAACTTGTACATTTGGTAAACTCAGTATTTTTCCACCAAACTTGTTTTCTGTGCTTTTCCTTCTATAGTGGTGGCTTTTCAGGGTACTCGTTAGATACCCAGATCCCATGCAGGTCAAAGGTGTCACCATACTCAGCTGGATGTTTACAGAATGTTGCTACCAGATGTGCATGGATCCACATAGAAGGATCTGGACTTACTCCTTTCCTACCACTGACTAATGGATGAATTTGGACATATTCCTTTGTCTCCCTAGTAGTGAGATTCTATATGAAATACATTAAGTAAGAGAGAGAGAGAGAGAGACAGAGACAGAGACAGAGACAGAAAGAGAGACAGAGAGACAAAGAGAAAGACAAAAACAGAGATGAGAGATAGAGTCAGAGAGAGGGAGAGAGACAGTGAGAGAGAAACAGAGAGACAGAGACAGAGAGACACACAGAGAGAGACTGACAGAGACAAAGAGAGACTGAGAGGCAGAGGGAGACAGAGAGAGAAAGAGAGAGAAAGAGACAGCACTAGATGAGAAGAAGTTTGAACTCAAGCCAAAAAGGACATGGGCCATGCCTTCACTGTCAAAGCCAAACCAGGATTGTGTTGCATGAAGAAATGGCTGTGTCTAAAAATGTGTCCTTAAGTACTTGAGCCTTTGCCCTGTTACCTACATCCACCACAGATCTGAGGTCTGATTGCCTCCACAACTATTAAAGTGAACAAGGACCTCCTTCTTCCCCTTCCACAGTTGCCACAGCCTTGGATAAACAGAGGGCCTGTGGAACAGAGGAATATTTCATAAACCTAAGGTATATAAACTTAGGTTGACAAAACTACAACTTGCTGGATTTCACAAACGGGAATCTTGGAATTAAACCATTAAAAATATGTAGAAAACTTTAGTCTTTCTATTTTGAATAAATCCTTTCTCTTTCTACTTCACTAGTTTTGAGAGTTTTAAAAATATCTTTCTCTTTATTCTTTTTAATCTTTTATTTTTATTTTTCCCTTTCTGCTACTATTAATTTTTCATTCTCCACATTTTTCTTTATTTCCTTTTTCTTCATCATTTTTGGTTATTCTTTTCTGTACCTAAATCTAATTCTATAATATCCTTTTCCTCCTTACTATGGTCCTTTTCTCTTTCCTCTTGTTTAATTTTTCAGTTTTTCTCTTCTTCATTCACCCATTTCAAACCTTCTATATCTTCACTAGTGTAACCACTCAAACTTACCAATTTTTACATAACTAACTATATGTTATTACTGTTAAATTATTTTCTATTATTGGTGGAGGTGTCTTTGTAAGGTTTACAAACAATGTCAATACTGGGTTCATCTAAGTGCCTATACTGTAATTATAGGTATCTTCTCTATTTTTAGGGGTGGTACATTATTGATTGTGTGGCTTGTCAGTATCTAGTTATCTTGGGATACACTATCATTGCTGCTATTTCCAGGGTTTCAGAGTGGTTTATATCAATGGTTTCTGTCTCTTGTGCCAGTATTATTAACAGTACATTCAGGGGTCAATTACATTGTAAATGCCTTTTCCAAAATAAGAGAGGTGGTTGGACTTTAGGATAGAGACAAAGGACGATAGATAACCATGTCCAGAATATGTCACTAACTAGAGCAGACATTAACTAGAGATTCTTATATTGGCAGTAATGTCTTTCCACTGTAAACTCCCACAAACTTCAGCACAAAACAAAATAAAACAAATAAAGCAGTGAAACAAGAGAATTATGAAAAGACAAGTATAGGGTCCCGGCGGGATGGCTCAGTGGTCTAAAACACCTGCTTAGGAAAGCTTGGGCAGGTGCAGGAACCGCGGTTCGATCCCCGGCACCACATGCTGCGCCAGCCCTGCCCTCGGGGTGGGCTGAGCCAGCCATAAAAATGAGTGAATAAACAAACAAAGGTTCTGAAACAAGAAAAAAATAATAAATAAATAAATAAATCTTAAAAAAAAGAAAAGACAAGTATAAAATGCGTAGCAAAATTCCCAACTCATGCAAAACTAATGAAAATGTCATTGAAGAGGATACAGTGAATTATTAAAAAAGTTAACGGAGGAAATTAGAAAAATATCAATAAGGTGCTTGGTTGGCTCAAAGAAGATATAATTGAAGAGGTAATAGATACAATGAGCAAAATCATTAGGGAACTTCCTAATTAAAAAAAAAAAAAAAAAAAAAAGCTAGCTGAGCTAAACAAGATAATTCAAAATACGAATGATTGGTTCTTTCATGAAAGAATTATTTTCCACAAAAAGGAAAAACAGAAATTCAAAGGATGAAAAGTTTTATTGAAATTATGAACCGTAGAAGCAAGCAAGATGAGAAATGAGTATCGCAGTTAAAAGACAGGGCCATAGTAGAGGCCAGGTCTTCAGAGATACCTTTAAAATAACAAAATACTGTGAAAAACTGATTCAAAATTTCCAGATAACTCAATGAAGATTAATCAAAGGTTAACTTGTATTAGTGAAAAAACAGAAGCCCACATAAATACATCAAAGCTATTTGTGGAAATAATAGTTAAAAGCTTTCCAAATACAGGAAAAGTATTAAATAAACAGATAAGTAAGGCATGTAGGACCCTATCTCAGTTACTCTTGTCTCATTACTTAGACAAATACCCAAAACCCAAAATGAAGGAAAGAAAGGTTTATTTGGCTCATAAATACTGGAAGTTTCAGTCCATACTCTGCTGGCTTCAAGGCAGCATGACACATGACACGGAGCAACATGTTATGATGGTGGCAAAAAGCAAGAGGGCAAAAGGGCAGGGGCAATGGCAACAGAGAGCAAATCTGTCTCCCTTATGTTGCACTCAGGCTGTCCGCATCAGGCTGAGTGCAACTCTCACACCCATAATCTCAGCAGCACTCACACCCATGATCTCAGCGAATCATGAGTTAATCGCAAACTCTAGAAGCCTGCCCCATGACTGCATGAGACGGTGGGGGACAGCTAGACATGAAGCATAATACATCCCTACTAGCCATAACTTTAAAAGAACACCTTCCCTGAGCACCAATTTAAAATTACAGAAATCAAAGATAAGGAAAGAATCTTAAAAGCTATTAGAGAAAATCAATGAGTCACTTATGAAGGTACTTCATTAAAATTATATCAAACTTCACATTTTAATTGATACAGAAAAATCATTTGAAAAAATCCAATACCCACTCACAATAAAAATCTTGGAGGAAACAGGAACATATAAAAGAATCTTATCTCACCCTGATAAAAGGCATTTGTGAGGAACCAAAGACCAATGTCATATTAAATATGAGAAGCTGACAGATTTCCTTGTAAAATCAGGAGAAAGACAAGGATATAGCTATCACCATGCCTGTTTATCATAGTTCTCAAAACATTTACCAGGTGATTAGGGTGAAAGAAAGAAAGAAAGAAAGAAAGAAAGAAAGAAAGAAAGAAAGGAAGGAAGGAAGGAAGGAAGGAAGAAAGAAAGAAAGAAAGAAAGAAAGAAAGAAAGAAAGAAAGAAAGAAAGGAAGGAAGAAAGATAGGTACTTGTCGGTAAGAAAGAAGTGAAATTATCATTATTTATAGATGGTGTGATCCTAAATATAAATGCTTACACCAAAGAATTATGAGAATTAATAATAAAATTCAGAAACATTATGATATACAAAATCAACACATAAAAATCAGCAGTATCCTTTCACACAAGTAATAAATTTACTGAGGAAAAAAATAAAGAAACAATACCATTCACTTCAGCATCAAAAAATTTAAATACTTTGGAAATAACCATCAAAGAAGCGAGAGGCCTCTGTATTGAAAACTATACTCTGAACGAGAAAAATGAAGAGGAAATTAGACAATGGAAAGATGTTCCCTATTCCTAGACAGGAAGAATCAATACTGTCAAAATGAATATACTTCAAATATGAATATACATGTTTAACTCAACCCCAATCAAAGTGTGAATTCACCAGAGAACTTTAAAAAAAAATCTTAAAATTCATGTGGAACCAGAAGAGACCTAGAATAGCAAAAGGCAATCCTAGGCAACAAGAACACACAAAATTCATCACAGTCTCAGCTTTAAAGGTATACTACACAGATACAGTAGCAAAAACAGTATGATACAGGCAAAAATAGCTATGTGGCTCCATGCAGCGGGTTAAAGGAAGCAGAAACGACTCCAGGCACTTTCAGCTACCTAATCTTTGATTACAGTGCCAAAAAGGCATGCTGGAAGAGACACATTCTCTTTAACCAGGGGTTTTGGGGAAACCAGATGTCCGCATGAAGAAGACTGCCTCTGTACCCATAGCTCTCATAGATCTTCAGACAGTTCTCTAAGATAAACCAAAAGATCTAAATGTTCAAAAAGAAACACTTAATCTGCTATAAAATGAAGTAGATAAAGTTTTAAAGGCTTTGGCATAGACAAGTACCTTTGCAGTAGAGCCCACATAGTAAGAAATAATAAAATGGTACCTCAGTTTATGAAATTAATTCATACCATAATTCTAGGAACAAAACACATTGGATAAGAACTGAATCAAATCCAGTGGTTAGGTTCAATGTTGACCTTGAAAATAAATTTGATTTTTTTGTCTAATTCCATTTGTGAGCAGAATTGTGGCAGTAGTTAAATTCATGAACTGCGGTGTCACTGTACCAAATATCAACAAATGGGATCATAATAAGTTAAAAAGTTTCTGCAAAGTGAAGGAAACAATGTACAGATTGAAGTGACACAACAGAATAGGGGAAAATTGCCTGTTGGAAGGAAAATTAATAATCTAGAACATATAAAAACTAAAAAAAAAAAATCATGCAAGCACTCAAAAAAGAAAAGGCTGAGTAAAAAATGGGCAACTGAAGTGAACAGATACTTCTCAGAAGAAATGTAAATGGCCAATAAATCTATGAACACATAGCCTACATCTCTGACCATCAGAAAAATGCAAACCAAAGCAACACTGAGGTTATCAACTACTTCAAAAAGAATAGATATCATTAGGAAATGAAATACACAGGAACACATGAATCCTTTTACACTGCTTGCTGGTCAAAAAAACAGATCGATGCAACCATTATAACAATCTGTAGGGAGACTCCTAAAAAAAATTTCACTTAAAACTGAAATTGCACTCAACCCAACTTTTCCCCTTTCTAGGTATTATCCTGACAGCATTAAAGACGCTATGTTATAGAAAGGCACCCATATTCATGCCTGTAGAAGGAGAATTCACAACAACTAAATTTTTGAAAAAGCCTACACATCCATCAACAAATAGATTTAAAAGGTGGTATTTATGCACAGTGAAGTGTTACTATGTCATAAAGAAGAATAAATGAGTAATTTGTAGGAAAAGGAGTTACCTTGAGAGCAATATTCTGTGACATGAATCAGATGCACAGACTTAACTGTGGCATGGTTTGTCATACATGTCATAGCAAACATAGAAATAAATAGCAAACTAAAAGACAGATAATAGGAAATAGGGAAGCAATTCTCTTGCAGATGGGAAGAAGACCAACAGAGGAAAGGGGAAAGAAGGGAAGAAAAAGAATTTTTAAAAGTAACATGTCTTGTGTGCACATACCAACTCCTCACAAGGAATGTTAATGTCATGTCTGACAACTTTATGCTAATCAAAAGTATAAAAATTGAAAGAGAAAACAAGTAATAGCCAGAGATCGCTTTGTTTCTTGTTATCTCAGCTCTAAATGGAACATAAAAACACTTACCTGATGAGGTTAGCAATGAGGCTCCATTGTCTGTTTGTAAGGTGCTTTGAAGAGTATCTAGTACATAATGATGATTGCATCTCATTTTACCCAAAACTTTAAGGTTCTGACACCCTATTAATTTCAATAGTAGATGGTACTAACATAAAATAGCTCTTTCCAATAAGTAGGCCGCATATTAGCAACTGAAGGAAAAGATTTCCTACAGCACAGCAGGGGGTAGATATAGAGAGAAGGGAGAAACATAATTATGAAGATTTGAACCAATTAGTGTTTCTGTCGGAGGTAATGACAACACTAAAGAAGAAATAGAAAAGAAATTGTGGTACTGGAAGGGACATGGTTGCTACACCCTATTGGATGAATTGAAAGAAAAATAGAAAATTTTAGACAAACTAGTATAAAAAGAAAGAAATCTAATGATAAAGTTATTGCTACAGGTCAAGCACTCAGACTTGAATTTAGTTAACAAATATTTACAAAAAATGTTTTACTCTACACTGCATTACAATGATGCTGAGCTGGAAGAAAAGAATTCAAGACAATGACATACCACGAAAATGGGGGCAGTGGTGAAAATTTGCCCCAGAAAGGGAAAGTGCATCTTTACTGATGTCATTTAGAATTATCAGAACATGATGATAATAAAAAGTTGGCCAATGTTATACCACTGCTAGTAATTTTATTACTTCTCTATAGATAGTGTACCCAGAATCCAACATGGACTATTTACTGTTTATACTTGCATAGCCCCTGACATCAGCTGAGATCTCCCAGCATCATACAGGTACCAAAAAGCCATGTAGGTGGAATATTCATAGCTGGAAACAATGCACTGGAACTTTGCGACCACATCTCAGAATCTTCACAATGAACTGTAGTTGCTAAAAGTATTTAGGTAATATTACTTGAAAATAGAAAAATCAAGCCCAAAACCAGAAACTGCAGATAAATTTTTATCTTACCAAAAGTTGAACAGGCTCCTTTAAAAACTAACAAGCTTATTATAATCAGCAAATGAGACATCATGAGCAGTTAAATATGGATTTTAGGTAAACAATGAAAATAATTATTTTACCTCAAATGTTATGTGGAAATATACTAAAATTATTTTTATTTAAATTCAAGTTTGATAGAATATACTATTTTTTTCTGGTAAACTTATAAAAATATGCCAAACTCCATGTAATGTAAGTTTCATTTAACCAGTCTCCAGTTGGCTTCTCCCGCATGTCTGGAACTATGTCAAGCACTGTAGCAGAGGAAGCTAACATTTCTGTTCCTCTAGTTTGCTCCAGTTTCCTGTCTCAGGGCCACAGAAATCTGCGTGATTCTGCATAGATTTTATAACTTGACATTTTGGCTGTAGATAGTTCAAACCCTAATTTCCAATCACTCTCTTTTTTTTTTTTTTTTTTTTTTTGTTCTTTTTGAGACAGAGTCTCGCTCTGCAGCTCAGGCTGGCCTTGAGCTCATTTTTGTAGCCCAGGCTGGTCTCGAACTCTTACTGATCCTTCTGCCTCAGCCTCCCAAG
This sequence comes from Myocastor coypus, assembly GCA_004027025.1. Lineage (NCBI taxonomy): Eukaryota > Metazoa > Chordata > Mammalia > Rodentia > Myocastoridae > Myocastor > Myocastor coypus. Next base: position 6,316 of record PVJA010038965.1, on the reverse strand, counting down.
TGCTGGAATTACAGGCATACGCCACAACACCCGGCTAACAGCACTCTTAATTTGTTTTAGATGGGTTATAACAGTGTATTTTGCCATTGCTTCCAATTTAACTACCTTATTATTAGCCATCTTGATGTGGCTATTATTTGCAGAGCACCCATATCACTGTTCCCATTCATCACGCCAGGGTTGGTTTTATAATCTGGAAATGACTGTGGCTATCCATACTGGAAATAAGTGTGTAGAGAAGTATGGCTGGAAATAGACACAGAGAAAGAATAGTATGCAAGAAGTTATTCCAAATTAGAAAATTTCTAATTGACATTTTTCCAGATTTGATGATAATTCTGAAGTTACTTACATGACGTCAACAATAGTTATGAAGCCCTAAAAGAAATACTTCTAAGCTGTGCCCATATATAAAACACATCTGAATTGCCCTGATAGAGATTTTCGTTTCATGCTCTTCCTAATGAAAATTATATTGCAAATTTGTTAGTTTCCTATTAATTAAAGTTTATTCAGCAAAAACTTTAGACAGTTCATTTTTATAATTTTTATTTTCTGGTATTTGCAAGTTTCCTAAAGAGTTCAGCTTTTTGTTGTTTTAGTTTATTAATTTTTATAAGAAAGAAATAGAAATGACACAGTTTCAAAACAGATTAGTAGAATAGTTATAAAAATTAATGCATGACATATTTTTGTCTTCATAGTAGTTATCCAGAGTATAAGTATAAGCAGTTATCCAGAGTATAAGATGTGGACATAATATCTTGTCTAAACACTATTATTACAAATCTTTCTTCTTGTTGAACTACCAGAGAGTAGCTGTATATCTATCCTAACAATTTTTTTCACTACAAAATGGTCCATCATCTCCCATTTTTGTTTTGTTTTCTCAGACATGGTTTTAGGGTCAGTCCTGAAGGGATTTGGCTGACCTTGTCAGGTAAAAAACAGTTACAGTTTTTTTTACATAGATCTTGCTTTTTGTTGATCTGGACCACCCAGCAGAAAAGTCTAACCAGGAGGTATAAAAAGTGAAGCCATATTAATATTCTGAGCTGTAAAAGGCTCAACTCAACAGCTTCTGACATTGCCAGTTCTGCTAATAACCACTACTATTATGTACTATTGAAATGTACTGGGTTATTTTGCTGAATTCATGCACCTACAATATTTAAGTGGTTCAGCTATAATGTTTCATTTTAAATAAAAAGTTTTCAGGCAGGTATTTATTTTTTCAAGAGGTGCACCCTAACTATAGATGCTCTGGGCCTGATAAATCTGGTTGTATCTTTAAAAACAGTAGCAAATGAAGTTGAATTAAAAAAAAAAAAAAAACTAGCACAGAATTCAAAAAAACAGCCAATGAATAAAATGTGTAAGTGGAATAAATAATGATGATTCTTGATATTGAAGAAAAAAAAAAGACAGAAAGATAAATTCTGGATGAATAGAATTGCATTCCAAATATGAAAAACTCAAAAAAAAAAAAAATGCCCCAAGAAGAAAACATTTGATTAAAGATGTTGAGAGAGTAGCCCCAGTACATATAGAGGATGGGGAAAACCACTGGTAGAAACTCATAAGCACCCAGCATCCAGGGGAAACCATACCCTTCAGTGTGGCAGAAGCACAGGACACAATTAGAAGACAAGATGGAAGTGGAGGAAGAGTTTACAAACAAAGCTTGTGTAATAATGTAACCATTGTGAATTTGACTAAAAATCAAACAAGTAGGATTCTCTGAAAAATAGAGACGAACTAACACAATTTAAAAGAATTATTTTAATAGCTCATTGGACTAAAGCACCTGCGTGAGACGTCTCAGCAAGCTGCCTTCAATCCCCGTCTTGCTGTGTAGGCCCACCCCTGAGGAGCGCTGAGACCACAACTGCGACTGGGAAGTTGTGGTGCACACCTGTAATCCCAGCATTTGGGAGGCTGAAAGCAGGAGGATCACTACGAGTGCAATCTGTGTAGTGGGACTATAGACCCTGCACTAAAGACATTTTTTTAAAATATCATTTTAGCTGTCAGGTTGCATAGGGAGAACAGCAGAAAGATAAATTAGAAAGCAACTGATTAATCTAAGAGATGCTGGAATTTTGTCAGACTAGCGAAAAGTGCTTTCACATATGATCCCTTTTGGAGATAATAGGATGATTTAATAAATGAGATAATATAAGGATTGAATCATTTACTATGATGAGGAAGATGACTGAAGAAGCCAGCTTTGAAGAGAGAACAAACCCATTGAGGTTACTTGGGTATCTACGAAAAATATCAAGTGAGTAGTTAGTTTTGTGAGCTTGGAATTCAGGGGAGAAATCTAAATTAGGTATATAGATGTCTATATCTGTATCTATCATACATATATATTTGTGTATGTATATATGTATATATATGCATATATATATATATACACACACACACAAAATAGCTAGAATAGATATGCAACTACTTTTTCTTCAATGAAAAGATTTGTACTAATAGTGCTTAGACAAGATATATCTGCATTTTGTACTCTGAATAACTCCTTTGAAGACAACAATATATAATGTATTAATTAATGTATTAATTAATACATTGTATTAATTACACAATGCATTAATTAATTAACTGTCTACTAACCTGTTTTGAAACTGACTCATCGCTATTTCTTTCTCACTAAAATAAATAAAAAATAAAATATCCCCTGAAAAAAATAAAAATAAAAAAGGTGTATAAACCAAAGAAAACTAGAAAAAATCACCAAAGGAGAAAAAGTAGGTAGAAAGAAACTTCCAAGGACTCAGCCTTGGGGCCTTGATGTCTGGAATCGGATAGGTGATACGCAGAAGACTGCCAGGGATCATTTGTTTGCTAGGAGCCATGCCTACAATCACTGGTTTTGCTGCAGCCACAGCAGCATCACATTTAAATTTAAAAGATATTCTTTCTTACTTCATGAGTGTAAATATCACCCATCTTTTGTTATATTGGACTTTAATCTGAATCACATATGCATGAGTGAGGTGAGAAGGAAAGCCACGAGTTATCTTGCCCAGAACCCTGGTAAAGAAGCTGTAAGAGCACACTGGCTCCGCCAGATGATGCTAGCAACAATTCAAACAAAATCTGACCTTGGAATTTAGACAACTCATTGAGCTGATAACATCATTATTCATGTAACTAACAGAGAGATAATCTGAGGAAAATCTTTTTTATATAAGTAATATGTCAAAATGCTTACATATAGTAGAAGCTGGGGAGATAGCTCTGTCACACAAGTGCCTGCCTTGCAAGTGCAAGGTCCTCAGTTCAAACTCTGGTCCGGCAAAAAAAAAAAAAAAAAAGATAAAAATGCTTAAATATTAATGGGAATTAACCAAGAGTGAGAGAAACATTTTGAGAAAGAACTGTTTTACTAAATAAAAATTTAACTATAACTGTATATTAGAAATTTATCTATTGAGTACTTAATACTTTTCAGAAAGAGTTTGTTACATTTTCTTTCTTTTTGTATTAATCTCTCTAAAATTTTCCATTTGCTTTCAGCATCTCTAGTACATTTCAGCAAACAGTTCCATTTCCAGTGCCATATTTCATTTTCAATTTCCTTCTTCAAAATTATTATTATCTTTAACAGTAATGCAAATTTTTCCAAATCTGCATAGAGTTTGGACAGGTCCTTGTAAATTTCTTTGGGGGACCTTATTTGACACAAGCAACACAACAGTAAAACATTGAAAGACAGCCATCATTTCAAAGACCAACAGGTTTCTCCACCTCCCCAAGTGCAGGGGATTGCCCTGAAATTATTTGTCTGCCGGCTAATAACACTTTTTCTCCCCAGTTTTTCTAGACAGTGTAATTTCTAAATACAAGGTGTTACATTTAAATATATGAATAAGAACACACAATAATTTTATTATATTTCCCAGTAGAATATAAGATAAATTTAAGTTTTGGTGAAATCTTAGTCTTTAGTTAGCACTTTATTGCATTTCATAAACACAGATAATATTTATAACACCCACCCTCAGAAAGACATGTAACATTGCAATGTGAAATTCACTCTGAAAATAAACACTAACCCCTCAGAGAAGAAATTGCATATGTCACTGGTTTTCAGCTACAAATAATCATCATTTCTCAAGAGTAATGACAAATTTTTCCTGCAGTCCTTAGTGATGTAGAATGACAAGCGTATCTGTTTGTATAAATTTTTGGAAAATACATTTAGCTCAGATTGGAACAAATTACACAAGCTTGTAGCATCATTCCATTTTTTCCCAATAACATTTATCTTTGCTTATATCATCTGTGATATTAGTAATCATATTTTCAATATAATTTTAAATCACCTTATTTTGATTTCAGTGCACAAACAAGCAACATAGCCATTCTGGCTGCATTATAATCTTCTTAGCTTTAATTATTATCCCTTAGAATTCTGACTTTCTAGTTTATTGGCTTTAAAATATATTACTATTTCTTATTCCAAAGCAGTTCTTTTATTTAAGAAAAGAAAGAGCTCTTTCATATATTCCATTCTTTTGAAACTGCTTTATCATTTCAATGGTCATTGTGTCTAACCCATTAGGTATTGGAATATGATATTGTGCAGTCATAAAAGAAACAGAATTTTGGAAATCCACATAGCTGAATATAAATCAGCAAATAGGTTGAATTTAGAATCAAATGTTAGAAACCGTAGGAACTCTGAAAACGTACTCTCATTTTGTTATATTTGTATGCTATGGAAATATTCAGATCTACTTGTGGCTTCTTATAAAGGAGTTATGAATCACTCCATGATGTCCAAGTATTTTGAATTAATAGGTAACAATGTGCCCTTATAACAATCTATGCCAGATCATATGGTAAAGAGACTTAAACAGCAATACCAATTATCGTTTTGTGGGGCTTGACTGCAAATTTTCACATCAAATTCTGTTGGCAGCAAGAAAGTGCTCCATTCACAACAGTAAAGTCTGCAAGGGACACAGGAAAGGGCAGAGCCCACCGTAGTTTCCTGGAACTACCTGGAACCCAAAGAGTTGTATCAATTCAGGTCAAACATGTGCTTTGCCCCACAAGTCCTCCCAATTATTTGCTCTGGATTTCAGTTTCTTTGCCACTTAACAACTCTCTTTTGAAGTTGTTATAAAATATAGGTTAATAAATATTTGTTTGGAGTTTAATGCCAAACACTTAAAAAATATTGCATGAATATGAGTTAATGTTTAGATTAAAAGGAGACTGGATGACTTGGCAAAAATACATTTACAAAGCACCACAGTAATTATAAAATTAAGGAAGAGAGATTAGTTTTTGCAATGCTGAACACTGAATCAAAGGTCTTGCTCAAAGTTTTCTATGGAAGTCTTTAAAATATCTATAAACTTTTGTCTGACTGAGGAAGTAGAGATGGGGAAATGAGACTGTAGCATTAGGAATTCCATGTTAATATTCATATGTACATATCCAGCTACCACCCACTATCAGAACACACACACTGTATAGTGTGAGATAGTAGAGAAGCGAACATTATGCTATCTCAAAATACACTGAATTGCTATATTAGTTCTTTTAAGCTGAAATCACTGGAGGACTTATAACTTCAGAAAGAGCTATCTGATATGACTTTCTACCCATGCAGTATACAATAAATATCCTGTCATGGAGAGAGGAGTAAACATCCTGAAGTAGCCTTAATTTTCCACCGGTTTTTGTCTCCTTTCTATGTGTCTCTTAATAACATCTATAGAATATACTACCTTAGCTCAAATATTAACTTTTTATTACTCTTTTAAAAATATATTGTTGAGGCTGGCGAGATAGCTCAATGGACTAAAGCAGGTACTTAGGCAAACATACACAGGCACAGGCACCATAGTTTGATCCAAGCACCACATGTCATGCCATTCTGTGCCCAAGGTGTGCTGAGCCAGCCACAGATTTCAGGCATAGTGGCGCATGCCTGTAATCCCATGCTTGAGGAGGCTGAAAGGGGGAGGATCACTATGAGTTCGAGCTTTATAATGAGACGCTGTAGCAATCAAATATATTTTATTAAAAGTAACGTCATTTGTTTAAAGGGTATTTAAGTCTCTGCTTTGGTCATTTCTTTACATTATACTCTCTTGTAAACATCCCTATCCATGCGTAAAAATATTAAAGCTTGTGTGCTTTCTCCTCCTCCTCCTCCTCCTGGCCCTCCTCCTCTTTATTCTTCCTCTCTTCCTCATTGTCCTCGTTCTTCTCCTCCTTCCTTCTCCTCCTTCTCCTTCTCCTTCTCCTTCTCCTTCTCCTTCTCCTTCTCCTCCTCCTCCTC
>PVJA010038964.1:0-19450 GCA_004027025.1 Myocastor coypus | reverse complement strand
TTTATTTATTTATTTATTTATTTATGAATTTTTTATTTTATTTTTTTTCTTGTTTCAGAATTTTTGTTTGTTTATTTATTTATTTATCTTTATGGGCCGCTCAACCTGCCCTGAGGGCAGGGCTGGCACAGCATGTGGTGCCAGGGATCTAACCACGGTTCCTGCAGGCGCTTTAGACCACCAAGCCATCCTGCCAGGCCCCTACAATGAATTTTTTTTTTTTTTACAATGAATATCTTAAAAGGTTAACAAACTAGGAAAAAGCCAAGACAAATGTTTTGAAACTGCATAAAGAAAAGTGTACTTACCAGTTCTTGGCTTAAAAAAATCACCAGGTGTATTGGCACACATTTCTAATCTCAACTACTCAGCAAGCTGAGCCTACCCTGGACAACCTACTATGACACTTATTTCAAAATAAAATTTAAACCAGATGTGGCAGTGCATGCTTGTAATGCCAGCACTTGGGAAGCTGAGGCAGGAGTATCTGAAGCCAGCCTGGGTTACACACTGAGTTCAAGGCCAGCCTGAACTGCATAGTGAGACCCTATTTCAAAAAATAATAAAATTTTTAAAAGGGCTAGGGGTGGGCCAGCGAGATAGCTCAGCAGTCTAAAGCGCCTGCTTAGGCAGGCTTAGACAACCACAGAGACATACAATCCCCGACAGCATATGCTGTGCCAGCCCCACCCCCAGGGCAGGCCGAACTGACCATAACATAAATAAAATTTAAAAATAAAAAGGGCTAGGGGCCCAGCGGGATGGCTCAGTGGTCTAAAGCCCCTGCTTGGGAAAGCTTGGGCGGCTTCAGGGACTGCGGTTCGATCCCCGGCACCACATGCTGTGCCAGCCCTGCCCTCAGGGTGGGCTGAGCCGGCCATGGAAATAAGTGAATAAACAAACAAAGGTTCTGAAAAAAAAATAAATAAATAAAATTTAAAAATTCTTTAAAAAAAAAAAAAAAAGAAAAAGGGCTAGTGATAGCCCACGGTGGAATACTTGTCTAGCATTTGCAAGGCCCTAGGTTCACTCAACAGTAATACCACCATTAAAGCAAAGAAGTCACACAAAAACAACTACAGATCTGGCCTCTAAGTAGTTGATAAGAAATTGGATACGTATAGGAAATTTCTGTGGAGTGAACTGTTTTACAAGGCACTAGTAGTGTGACTTGGCTGCTTCCAGAAAGGCTAACACACTCAGGTTCTATTCTCCTAAGGGAATTATAAAAATTGTGTTGCCTATTTTCCTTTTAGACATTGAAGGGTTTTTTTTGTTTTGTTTTGAGGTTTTGTTGTTGTTGTTTTTCGGTTTTTTTTTGTCTTTTTGAGACAGGGTCTCACTATGCAATTCAGGCTGGCCCTGAGCTCACTTTTGTAGCCCAGGCTGGTCTGGAACTCACACCAATCCTCCTGCTGCAGCCTCCCAAGTGCTGGGATTAAAGGTGTGCATCACCACGCCCTGCATTGAAGTAATTTTTAAGGACTGACTGCATAAGGACCTGGAAACCTGTGCGTAACTATAATCCCAGCACTCAGGAGGCTGAGGCAGAAAGATTGCACCAAATCAAAGGCCAGCCTGGACTACACAGTGAGACTGTCTCAAAAAAAAAAAAAAAAGGACTTGGAATCTGAATCATGGGTGGGACTTGAAGGGACTGAAAAAAACTGGGAGAGGATGTTGCTTGATTTTTTTTAAATAATTTTTTATTTTATTTATTTATTTTTTTTCCTGTTTCAGGACCTTTATTTGTTTATTCACTCATTTTTACGGCCGGCTCAGACCACACAGAGGGCACGGCTGGCGCAGCATGTGGTATCGGGGATCAAACCGTGGTCCCTGAAGCCGCCCAAGCTTTCCCAAGCAGGCGCTTTAGACCACTGAGCCATCCCGCTGGGCCCTTGATTTTGTTTTTTGTCTTTTTTTGAGACAGGGTCTCGCTGTATAATTCAGGCTGACCTTAACTTTGTAGCCCAAGCTGATCTCAAACTTGCAAAGATCCTCCTGCCTCATCCCCCAAGTGCTGGGATTACAGGCATGTGCCACCACACCCAGTGGGACTGCAAATAATTAGAGATAAGCCAGAAAGGATATGTCAGCTGTCCTCAGATATTTAGGAGGACATTTATGTATTTACACATTTATGTTCCAGAGAGCAAATCAGAACCAATAATTAGCGATTATAGGGAGACCAACATAGGTTTAATAAAAGGAATTACTCCCAAATTTCATGGAGTTACTGCTTTGTGGTACTAGAGATCAAACATATGGCCTTTTTCATACTTGAGTCCTACCACTGAGCTAATCCCCAGCCATAGGGTTATTTTGTAAGGTAGTAAATATCTTGTCATTATTACATGCAAGCATAATGTAGGTAACTTAACCTGCCAGAATATTTCAGAGGAACTTTTTTTTTTCTTGTTTCAGAACTTTTGTTTGTTTGTTTTTATGGCCGGCTCAGCATGCCCTGAGGGCAGGACTGGCACAGCATGTGGTGCCAGGGATTGAACTGCTGTCCCTGCAGCCACCTAAGCTTTTCTAAGCAGGCACTTTAGACCACTGAGCCATCCTGCTGGGCCCCTCAGAGGAACTTTTAACATTAGGACTAAAAGTTTTCCCCAAGGCTCCTTCCAACTTGAGATCCTGTTATTCTGTAGTTCTCTGGCCTGTCTAGAGAACTAGGATAAGCATAGGTTCCCAAGACAATTTCTCCCTAATGCCCCTCTAGCCTCTAGCAGCCATGATGGAGGAGGAGCCAGACTCAGCCAAGCCAGAGGAAGGCAAAGATCAAGATGGTGAGTGTCACCCACCTTCGTCTATAGAGATGAGATAGAGTCAGGAGCTCAACTGGGGCAAGGGGGGTGGAGTAGTAAAGGACAGCCCAGGTTTGGAGACAAAGGAGACCCTGCAACACAAGGGAAAGAAAATGAGATCTGCTGTCCAGAAGCAGAGTCACGGTATTCATGTTTCCCATCCCAGGAAACCCCGAAGGGAACAAGAAGGCTGAGAAGAAGACCGCTGATGACAAAGTGAGACTCCTTTCTCCATGCGCGGACCCCAGTTCTTTCTCCAACCCAGATCTGATGCCAATGATCAGCTCAGCCAAGTTTCCATCACCTTCCACCACCCTTCCCTTTAGGTCACACACACTCAGCAGCCTTCTTTCAGCTCAGGGACCTAAAAAAGGGTTGGGGTACCATAGTGCCTGGAAGAAGACCCTCCTTGTGGGAAAAGGAGTGCTAAAACTTATCACCCACTTTCACCCCCAGCACAAGCAACCTGGCTTCCAGCAGTCTCATTACTTTGTGGCTCTCTATCGGTTCAAAGCCCTGGAGAAGGACGATCTGGATTTCCCGTGAGAGGCCTTTAAGGCGGGGTGGGGTGAGGTGGGGTGGAGTGGAGTTGGGAGGGGAAGGAATAAAGTGGGAGAGAGCTGGGCTCCGTATCGGAAAGGGAAAAGGAAACTCCAAGCTTGGAGCATGTTGGGCTGGACCAGGACACAACCAGGGACTGTCCTGTGACTGAGACCTCTCCCTTCCTCTCCCAGGCCAGGAGAGAAGATCACAGTCATTGATGACTCGAATGAGGAGTGGTGGCGGGTAAGAGGAATGGCCAGGAATGGCCAGTTAGGGGTTGAGCCTAGAATCTGAAAGTGAGATTGATTCTCCCAATCTTCCCTAGGGGAAGATTGGGGAGAAGGTTGGGTTTTTCCCACCAAACTTCATCATTCGGGTCCGGGCTGGAGAACGCGTGCATCGTGTAACAAGATCCTTCGTGGGCAACCGCGAGATAGGGCAGATCACTCTCAAGAAGGACCAGGTAGATCCAAGAAGGATCAGGTGCCCCCAATCCAAATGGAGACCCAGGCCTTAATGCTCTTCTGCCAGCCATACTGCTTGGAGATTTTAACCCATTAATGAGCCTAGGGCGAGCCTGTGTAACCTCAACTTTCCCTATTCTTCCGACTTTCCCTGTTCCTCTCCTACTCTCTTAACCTTAGATCAGTGGTACTGAACCTATGGCACACATGCCACAGTGGGCTCATAGAGTCTTCTCTGTAGACACGGACAGCCAAATTTCCCCAGCAGCCGAACACTGGGAAAATTCTTCTAAAGTAAAATCTAAGTGTTCAGGTTTAATTGCAGCGTCAGCGCTTTGCGATAAATAGGTGGGTGTGGGGTTGCAATTTGGGCGCTCGGCCTCTAAGAGATTCCCCATCACTGCCCTAGATCGTGGTGCAGAAAGGAGATGAAGCTGGCGGCTACGTCAAGGTCTACACTGGCCGCAAGGTGGGGCTGTTCCCCACTGACTTCCTGGAGGAGATTTAGGCTAGGGGCACCTGCAGGCAGGAGACACCCATCCCCCATTCTGGGCGGGGCCCAGTGGAGGTTGGGCAGGAAAAGAGGTTAAAGAAACTAGACTGCAGCCTGGAAAAGGCCAGCCAAAGCTAGGCGGAGTTTCTGGGAAGGGACTGGTTCCCGCCTTCCTCTCTCGACCTATGGCTTCAGATTCCTAGTGCCCAGAGCATCCTTCACCTGAGTGAGACCCTTCGAGCCGAGTCTGCAAGAGCTGGAAAAAAAAAAAAAGTTTATCCAGCAAGAGGTGCCGAAGAGTGTCTCTGGGACAAGCCGTTGAATGTTGCAAATTTATTAAAAGTTTTGACAAAAGTACTAGAAGTTTGTTCTTTCACTGGGGGCCAGGAGTAAGAAATGCTTTCCAGCTGCCCCCACCGCACTACTAATTGGGTGAAGACCGGTTGCATCCGGCAGGCGAGACTTAAGCTAGCAGAGAAAAAGGATGAACCCAACTAGAGTCAACACTCCACTGGCCTTGGACCTGGGAGAGGGATCTTGTAACAGGGTAGATGCCTCTAGCTCTTGGCTGTTTCGTAGTGGTATGACCCGTCAGTTTTTGGAGCTTGGCTCGGTGCCGAGCTGGGCCGCCAGGGGGCGATGCAAGATCTCAGTTGGAGATCGAGGAATGGGCAAGGGCGGGAGGAAGATGGATAAGGGGAGAACTAGAGACACCAAGCCCGAGATCCTAGGCCTAGGAAGGGGGTGGGGTGCGTGCCGTTTCTATGGCAACACTTCCTCAAGCCCTCGGGGAACAGCTAGCTAGGGGGAAGGTTAGCCCCTCGTGCGCGGCCTCTGCGCCCGCCCTTTCCGACAGGTAGAGTGAAAGGACGTAGGGCAAACAGCTAACCCGCTTTGGCCGCGAGCCCCCTGTGGTGCGCCGTATGCAAATATTGTTATTTGCATATGCAAGTATGCAAATGTGAAGGTCCTGGTCAGGGCGGCAGGTGGCGTGGAGCGGGGAAGGTAAAGGGAAGGGAGCAGAAGGAGATGAGGAGTTTGGGGACCTGGGAGCCGACCAGCGAGAGAGCCTGGGGTGGTCGCTGGAGTGGGGCAGGAAGAGGGACTTGAGTTTGATGACGGGTGGGGGAGGGTCTGCCTGGCCAGCCAGAAGCTCTTCCTGCCTCCCTGTTGTTTGCCAGGACTGAGGTTGGCACCGCCTAGCAAGGTTGGCAGCAGGAGCCTGGGCACCATCTGCTGCTGGCGAGGGCGGGGGAGGGCAGAGGCTCAGCTGGGCTAGGGAAGCCGAGGGCCCGGGACAGGCGCGCTCCCCCCACCCCTTCCTTACAGAAGACTAAGGTGTGAAGGGGGGTAGGGAAACACACAAGAATACTCGCCGCGGAGCCCGGTTCAGTTTCTCGTTCCCTTTGCCCTTGACTGTCCCAAATGCCTGGGAGCATTAGCAGGATCATACAAGAAGATTCAAGCAGCTCCCCTTTAATCACAATTCACAGACACATGCACACGTCCCAGTCACACAAGTGAACATTTGCCCCCATTTTTCCTCTGGATCCACCTACCATGAGGGACAGCTGAGGACTTGGATTGCTCCTATTCATCAAGTGTTCTGAAGAACTCAAACTGAAGGCCCCTCCCCAAGATCTTGGAGACCCCCATACAAATTGCTGAAACAAAACCAGTTTACTGGCTCTCTGGGCGGCGACGTTGGTGTGGGGGTGTCGAGGAGCAGAGAGCGCGGCTGTTCTTCCCCTACATTCGGGCGCCCCTCCCTCTCCTTACCCAGCCGGCAGCTGTCCCTAATTAGAGCGGCGGTTTAATTGGATTTATCAGCAGTTAATAGGAAATTAAGCAAAAGGCCCGAGAGAAGAGGGGAGGGAGGAACGGGGAGACAGGCTGTGCTGCGCTCAAAGGAGGGGTGCTGGCGCTCCAGCCTTGGGGACAGAGGGCACAGTGCCAGGATGGAACCCCATGGTCATGCCCTTCCTCAGTACTCTTAAGGCTAAGTGGAGCCCTGGCCCTCGGACTGGGAAGCAAATCCCGAGAGATGACCACAGGCATGACAGCGACCTTATTTGAGTCCCCACTGCCTCCCACTCCCATGGCAGCCGCCTGGGTGATGGATGATGCAGCTGCACGCTACAAAGGTCATAAGTCTGGGCCAAGGAGCAGACTGAATTGAAAATAGATCAGAGAAAAGGCTGGGTACTAGGATCTGGGACTCCCTCCACCTGCATCCCACCCATCTGCACAATCCATTCCACTCTTCAAAAAAAAAAGTGGGTGTGGTGGCTCATGCCTATAATCCCAGCACCTCCTCTTGAGAGGCTGAAGCAAGAGGAGGGAGTATGAAGCCAGCCTAGGCCACACTAGCAGACTCTGTCTTAGAAAACAAAACAACAACAAAAACTCAACATGGGAAATGAAGTGGGTAGGAGCCATACTTCAACTCTCTTCTTGCAAACCAGTTGATCCTGCAAATTTCTCAGTGACCACTGCCACCAATGTGCCACCCCCTATGCTCCCTCACCCCCAAACGGTTCAAGCTGGGGCCCCAGTGGCCCGAGGTTTACACCACCTGCCACCTGTCTTGAGGGCCAGGGAAGGGAGCCTGCAGGCCATCAATGGAGACCACAGGGCTCTGGGTCCACAGCCCCAGGCACCTCCTGTGGCCACCACCTTGTTTCACTGTGAGTCTAACAAGGCCTGTTGGGGCAGCACAGGTGACCTCGGCTGACTACACCCTGAACGGTACAGATGGCAGATCCTGCATAGGAAGGGTGGGACTCAACTGGGTGTGTCTGGTGGGGATCTAGACTCCTGATGTGTGGTGTGTTTGTGCTCTAGGAGCACAAGATGTATCTGAGCCCTGAGTGTATGTCTTTGTCTTTGCCCTTACTACTTATAGATTCCCCTGAACCTGTCCATATTGTTGAGGCTTGTCCACTTGTCACCTGTACTCATCCCTGTGATTTCTATGCCCCAAGGTGTATAGGTGTCTAGATGTTCATATGGCTTTGGTGTGTCTATGTGTCTGTGCCAGACTAGTCATGCCTAGATGTTCCTGGTTTGGACGTCTCCAAGTATCTGCCTCCTGGACAGTATGTGTGAAAATCCACAAGACCTATTGGTGACTGTGTGTGGCTCTGGTATCTCTGCCTGCAGGTGTGTGTGTCTCAGTGACAGTGTGTGGGTGTGTGCTGGGTGTGAGCCGCACAGCGGCATGTACCCAAATGACAGTGTGATGCACGTGTGTGTGTGTGTGTGTGCGTGTGTGTGCGTGTGTATGCGCGCTTGCTTGCTTGCTTTCATTCGCCCTCCCAAACAAGTGGGAGCGGCTGGGTGAGTCTCCCGCCCCCACCTCCTCTCCCTATTTCTATTCCTCTCTCCTCTCCTGGCCGGCTGGCTCCGCCGTCCGCATCATCTCCATCCATTATTGAAGAAACAGCCGCGTCCGCTCCAATCACATCAACACCCCTACCCCCCCCCTTCCTCTCGCCCCATGGCCCCTCTGGGTGCATCGGAGGGGGCAAGCCCAGGCTCACCTGGGATACCAGGGGGGAACGGACTCATGACCCTGTGCCCTGAACTGGGCCAGGCACCGGGACACCGGGCTCCCTGGCGGAAAGCACTTTGCATAAACAGATGGCGCGGGCGTCTTTGTCTCGCTCGCCTGCTCACTTGCTAGCCTGCACGCTGCGAAGCTCCCAGTTCCTCTTCAGTCTGGCTGATGCAATCACGATCATCTCAGCCTTGGGACCTGGCGCCCTTAATAGTGGCGGAAGGGATCGGAGGCCCCGAGGCTCCAGAGCAGATGCTGAGCATGGTGGCTTCCCTCCCCCAGGTATCCCCTTCACACTCCACAGCTGCGGCAGCAGGAAAACCAAGGCAGCGCTGAGGTGAAGAACGTGTGGAGGTGACCGGGAGGGGGACCCTGAACGGTGCCGCGAGGTGTCCCTAGGCTGTCCAGCTGGACTGGTGCAGCCCCCCAGGGGCAGCAAGTCAGAGAATAGGAAGAGCTAGAGAATGAGGGGATGAGCGGTAGGGGGAGACAGAAAAGAGAGTTTCCAAAGACAGAGAGCCTGAGATGGAAAGAGATGGAGAGACGGAAACAGGATAGGACAAAGCAAGGTAGAGACAGTGGAAGACACAGAACAGGACATATACATACCTAAAAAGACACAGACCTAAGAAGAGGCAAAATAGGGGCAGGCAAAGGCTAGGGCAGGCCAGGTCAGAGGGCAGCCTCGCAGCCGAGATGCAGCCGCAGAAGTCTGAGGCCAGCCTGGAGAGAGCGAGCAGCCTGAACCTGAGGTGAAGCCGACAGCCGACAAGACGGAACTTTCTGAGTCGCCTCTACACCTCCTGGCCCCACCGCACACCCGAAGAGTGTAGACTGAGGGACCCATGGCCTTGGTGGCGGGAGTAGCCACAGTAACCTGGCGGGCAGGAACCTCCATACCAGGCGTGGACTTACCTGGCGTAGTGCTGGGAGTGCAGGGCCGACGCTGCCCAACAGGGGGAGCCCAAGGTCTCTTCCCGAGCTTAGGAGCCGCTCAGCCTCCAGGGGGCGCCCGTGTCCACCACCCTTGCAGCCACCGCTTGCTTCTGCTAGTCGGCCTGCATTGAGCTGCGTCGCCGAGTCGAGCATTAGTGTCCTAGTGCGGTTTAGAGTTCACAGGGCAGGCCCGGCTGGAACCTCGGCTGCGTGTAATCCGCTGCTAATGACTCCTGCCACTCCTTACCCCACTGGACCACTGTGGCCTTACTCATTGTGGTAGGAAAGTCCAGAGAAGAGAGAAATGGGATCTGGAACCCACCGAGTTCTGTGTTCCAGCTGGGCCCCGGAGACCACGATCCTGGGATGGGAACCAAAGAGGGAAGGGAAAGGGGGCTGGCAAGATAGCTCAACAGCCTAAAGTGCCTGCGTAGGCACATGCTGTGCCAGCCCTGCCCGGGCCAATAAATAATAAATAAATAAATAAATAAATAAATTCCCCTCTGTAATGATATATTCACTCACGTAAATTTATAGGTTATTCTGAAAAACCAAAAGAGAAGACTCCAGGGCTGGGGAGATAGCTCCGAGGCACAAGTGCCTGCTGGGCAAGTTCAAGGTCGTGAGTTCGAACCCTGGTCCCACACAAAAAAAAAAAAAAAAAAAAAAAAAAAAAAAAAAAAAAAAAAAAAAAAAAAAAAAAAAAAAAAAAAAAAAAAAAAAAAAAAAAAAAAAAAAAAAAAAAAAAAAAAAAAAAAAAAAAAGAGAAGACTCCAAAGAGGGAAAGAAACTTATAAACAGAATGGCAAACACTTTGGGGCAGAAGCTAGTAAAGGGTCCAGGAATCCCAGAGAGGAAGGAGCAGAATAATGTGATACTGGAGCTCAGAGAGCAGGCCTCTAGCCCAAGACAGGAGGAAGAGTAGTAAGTAGTTCTGAGAAAGAAGCAAGATGGAAGATCTGGGTCATGCCAGGCGCAGTTCACTAGAACGCAGAAGAAAGGGCGGAGGGAAGCGCAGGCGCCTGGGAGCCAAGAGGCACGGCTCAAGGGCCATATCCCCAGGGCCCTGGCTCTGCAGCTGTGCCTCAGAGTGCCAGATGTGCAGCCCAGCTGGGCGCCCGCTCAAGCTTCGAGCTCTGGGACTGATTTTAGTACCAGAGACTTGAAGGCCCGGGGGTACGGCGACAGGACAGCCCCCACCTCCACCACCACCAAGGCTCAGCCTTGGAGGTGCAGGCGCTCAGGCAGGGCTCGGTGCCGCTTGAAGCTCTGACATCCTGTCAGCCCCCCTCCTCCACCTCCCGGCACACACATCGCAGTGAGTCTCTGTCTCTTTGTTCTCGCCGTGTCTCTGACACTTTATCTCATTATCCGCCGGAGGGAGGCGGAGAGCTGGGGACCCCGCAGCCTAATTACAGCCGGCTTGTCAGCGCAGGGGGCGGGGGAGGTAACAGTGTGCAAGAAAAGGAGGGGGCCCCCAGGAGTGGCCTTCTCCCTCCTTGTACCCGGAGGGGCCCAGCATTGGGCGCATAACTCACCCCTGCCTTTGAGGGAGGGCTCTGAAGGACCCAAGGCAGAGGCGGGAGGGGTGACAGAGACTAGTATGGGAGAGAGGACCGGAGCCCAATTCCCCGGCCAAGGAATCGGCTCAGCAGCATAAGCACCTGCTTGGCAAGCACAAGGTGCTGTTTTCGATCCTGCGTATTAAAACAAACAAACAAACAACCCGGCCGGCGGGATGGCTCAGTGGTCTAAAGCGCCTGCTTGGGAAAGCTTGGGCGGCTTCAGGGACCGCGGTTCAATCCTCAGCACCACATGCTGCCCCAGCCCTGCCCTCGGGGTGGACTGAGCCGGCCATAAAAAAATGAGTGAATAAACAAGGGTTCTGAAACAAGAAACAAATAAATAAAAATAAAAAAATTCTTAAAACAACAACAACAACAACAAATCCCGGGGGCTGGGGAGATAGCTCCCAGGCACAAGTGCCTGCCTGGCAAGTGCAAGGTCGTCACTTTGAACCCTGGCCTGGTGAAAAAAAAAAAAAAAAAAAAAAAAAAATCCCAATTCCCCAAAGAGGAGGTTGGGGAGCCTTCCCACCCTGGCAGTCCAGCATATACCTGAATTGGCTGAGGAACTAGGCAATAGCTCTGCAGTTCTGTTTCTGTGTGTTGTCTTTCCTACTTCAACATCGTTTCTGTAGATGTTTGACTATTCCTTCACTCTATTCTCTTCCCTGGCTCCACCGTAGAGGCACAGAGTGGCCTCCAAGGGGGACCCCATCTTCACTTCTACTCTAAGCAGGCAAGCATATTCAAGACGCTTAAGTCTCCCAAGGCCCACAGCTCATGTCTCTACCCTGTGTCCTGGTCAGATACATCTGGTTTCTCCAGCCTCCAATCACTATTACTCCAGGCCAACAACAGTTTGGAGAAATCACCTAGGCTGGGGGGTGGGTTGGGTGGACATTTTCAGCCACATCATCTGTCCATTCCTCTCACTACACTGTGAACTCAAGAACCAGGGTTCTCAGGACCTTGCAGCTCCTGGGTGGCTCTCAGGGTGTCAAGAAGAGGTTGCAGCTGCCCTCACTGCCACAGACCCTTCTGGGAACACTCCACATACCCACATTTTGCTAGAGATCTATCTACTTGCCAGTCCCACATCTAGATTCCGCTTCAATCAGTCTGTGGATGCCTGAGTCCCCGCCCTCTGACACCCAAAGCCCCAAATATGATGAAGTTTCACGGGCCAGGGAGTATCTGGGGAGAGAGTTAGGAGAAGAAATCTCTTGCTTCCCCTAACAATTTCCTTGCTTCAGGGCTGAAATTGCCAAGGAAGCAAACTGAGTTGGGTGGGGTGAGCCTGAAGAGGCGGGCAGGCTGGGCCAGGCTGACCCCACCCCAGTGGGGGCGGGGTCCCTGGAGGAGGACTAGAGGGAGGCACTGGAGAGGAGACACTGGAAAGAAGGGAGAAATGGCAGGAACCAGCCTCGGGGCCCGCTTCTATCGGCAGGTCAAAAAACATCCTGGGGTAAGTTCAGTGCTTTAGTGGCCGGGATTCTAACTCCTAATTTTCTGCTATCCCACTCCCAAGTCCCCTAGATCCCTGCCTCCGGTCCAGTTCGCTCAAGGTTCCCCATTGTCCTTAGGTACCCCTCTAGCTATTCCTGCAATGCTTCCCAAATCCCTGCTCTAGGTTAGCTGTAAAATAAGGGAAACCAGAAATATGTTGTGGGAGGTTCAGGCCCTCTTTTCCTGGAGGAGAGAGGATTAGACCTTGGGCGGAAGTGGGGCAAGCAAGGAAGCTGCTAAAGATCAAGTAGGAGCTGGGCAGAGGGGGCTGGCTCTGAAAATGCCTCTGACTTCCCCTACAGCTCATTCCAATGATCGGCTTCATCGGCCTTGGCATGGGCAGTGCTGCACTCTACTTGCTGCGCCTTGCCCTGCGCAGCCCCGACGTCTGGTAAAGGCTGGCTTTGGGATGAAGGCAGGGGTTCTTTATGGGGGGGGGGGCAAGGAGAAGAGGGAAGGGGATGGACTTCTTAGGAATGTTGGGAATGGATGGTCTCCGTGCAATGCCTAGACATTTTAGGGCTGGGACTCCTACCCGGGAGGCCCCCCTTTTCCTCTTGGACTAAACTGGCTGCTGTCTCTTCTGGTGGCTTGGTGACTTTCTGGGTTCCGGTCCCTGGAACTCACACAGCTACTTCCCTGGTTGCCATGGTGACATGGCTCTGCCTGCTGCTTCAGGTTTTTTGGCTTGTCCATGCAGGGGCAACAGGGTGTGGCTGGGTAAACTATGGGAGTGTTCTATTGAGGCCTCCAGGTAATGCCTGAAACTAAGTTCTGCTGGAGGTGACATAGGGGGTGAAGACCCTTAGGTAATTAAAAAGACTCCCACCTACTACCTTGCAGGAATTGAGTGAAATTCCTACCCATCGGGATCTCTAGACTCTCAGGTTTCTGCTTCAAGGTGTTAACCTAGGTGGCAGTAGGTGGGAGGGAGTTCCAAGGCTGGACTATCATTCTGTCACCAAGCTCCATACTGACAACAATGACAAGCCTCTTGTCTCACTTGTCAGCACAGGCTAACAGGCCCCCTCCCCATCTGGGACCTCCCCAGAGTAGTAGATAGGGGTGGAGGTACTAGGATAGGGATGGAGACCCTGCCTGAAACTCAGAGGACCGCCTTCAGCTGGAGTCCTGGCTTCCAGACAGGAGACACTAACCCTCCCTTCTCCTCCACAGCTGGGACCACAAAAACAACCCAGAGCCCTGGAATCGCTTGAGTCCCAATGACCAGTACAAGGTACATCCCAATGTGCTGGGTTGCTCCCTGTTTCATTAGCCTCCTGTTCTCCAAACAGGAGAGTAAAGGGGGTTTGCAATCTTTCTTTTCCTTTCCCTCTAGTTCCTTGCAATTTCCACTGATTATAAGAAGCTGAAGAAGGATCGGCCAGACTTCTAAACCAGGCTGGGGCTGCTAGTTGCATGTAAACCTGTCACTCACTTCGTCCTGTCCACTCCCAGTCCGCAGGGTGTCTGTCTAGTCAGCTTGTCCAGCTCTTGCTTACACAGGCTGGGTTCCCACGAAGAGGGGAGGCAGTTCCACCCACACAGTCCTCCCTTCATCCCCACAGCGGAAGTAACTCTGACCCCTGGCTTCAGTCCCACATGGGGGAGGAGAATCAGGACAGCAGCAGCTGCTGGGGTCCTTGGTCCAAAAAGCCCAACCAGCCCCTCTACTTGGTCCCCTCACTTGCAGGGTGTGGTATGGCATATGTGTTGAGCGTGGCCTACGTGAGCCAACAGCAAGCAGGAGCCTCTGGGTGCCAAGTGAGGACGTGGCATGCCCCATGTCTGCCTGAGCTTGGAAAGTGCTGGGCCTGGGGCAGCGCTGTTCAGGCTCAACTAGATTGTCTCTGGCTGCCTAGCCTGCCCAGGATGGGTACCCATGCCAAGCAGCAGCTCCTCCTCTGCCCAAGCCTGCTGCCTCCCCTACCCACAGCATTGAGCACCTGGGCCTCCCCCTGCCGCTCTCCCCACCCCTCCCCTGCTCCCCTTGGTCCCCCGGGATCAAACAGAAGCAGCCGTGGGCAAAATACAATTTCATTTAACAAATTGAATTTGCTGCGCCTGCTAATCACGTCTGGTGTCGGCTCTGATCAGAGACAGAGAGAGGAGGCTGCAGCCCCGGGGGTCCTTATGGTGGTGGTGGGAGGCGAGAGGAATAAATGTTGAGGGAGTCGAATCGTAGAATCACTGGCTGGCCCAGGGGACCCCTCCCACATAATAGAAACTCAAGGCAGGTTAGCATTTTATTAGATAAAAACAGGAAGGAGGATGCCTGCCCACCCCTTTCTCTGCTCAGCAGGATAAGCCCCCTCCCCAAGAAAGAGCCAAAGTAACACTGAGAAACTGGCAGAGATGGCAGCAAGCTGGGGGAGGAGGGCCCTTCTAAATCCAACTATAAAAAAGAAAGCTATAATTTCTGGGAAGAGACTGTACTTCACTCTTGCCCTAAATGGCCTGGATAGGGGGGCTTTCCTCCTCCATCAAAAAGTAGAAGAGTGGTATTGTCTTCCAGCAGACCGGTGGGGTGAAGGTGAGTCCAGAGGCCTCGAGCCCAGGGGCCTTCAGCGTTCATCAAAGCCGGGCATAGGGAAGGCCCTGGCAAACTGCTCCACCCGCTGCCTGAGGTTGGTCAGACACTGGATTGTTTCTGGATCCTTGAGCAGGAAGGACTTGAAATCCTGGAGCTTGGCTAGAAAGGATTGAAGACAAAAGCATGGTTAGAGATCTAGGTGGGGCAAGCAGCAGCTGGCGGGGTACACAGGCTAGCTGTGGGGTTCTTTCCTGCCTACTCACCAGTCTTGCGCTTCACCTCCAATCCAATGTTGACCCCTTCATCAATAAAGTCCACAACTCTCCGGAAGTCATCCTCACGGAACTGTCGAGAGGTCAAGGCTGGGGCCCCTGAAGAGTCGTGGCAGAGCGGATTAGCACAGCCAAGCCCTGGGGCAGCTGCCACACAGGAGCCGCTCCCTCCTCAGACCCCAGGTCTCACCGAGCCGCAGGCCCCCAGGAGTGATGGCACTTCGGTCTCCAGGACAGGTGTTCTTGTTGGCAGTGATGGACACAAGCTCCAGGACTCGCTCAGCCCGAGCTCCATCCAAGCCCTTGGGCCGCAGGTCAACGAGCACCAGGTGATTGTCAGTGCCACCTAACAGGGGATTATAATCAGGAAATGGTGACTCCTGGGCCTCTGCTGGAAGGCTCCAAAGGCCTTCACTCTTCTGCCGGCTTACCAGACACTAGTGAGTAGCCTCGATCTAGCAGGGCATCAGCCATGGCCCGAGCGTTCTTCAAAACCTGTAGCGAATACTCCCGGAACATGGGTGTAGAGGCCTGGGGGTGAGATAACAGCGCTGGTGACCCTAGGCTCCCAGCCCACCCCTCCTGCTCCTCCATTCACAGCAAGAATGGCTCTGTGGCCCCAGCTTCAAGCCCCCCCATACTGGTACAGCCTTTCCATCGAACTCAACTCCAGCCAGGAAGGTATAGGCTCCAAGCTCCCAGACCACCACCCACGCCCACCTACCCCAAAAGGGCAGGCTCCCCAACCTGCTTGAGAGCCACAGCTACTGAAGCAATGGCATGGTTGTGAGGGCCCCCCTGCAGGGAGGGGAACACGGCAAAGTTGATTCGGTCCTCAAATGTGTAAGGGATCTCCCGGCCAGTCTTGGGGTCCATAGCCTGTACCCCCTTCCGGTAGAAGATGAGTCCTGACCTATGTGAAAGGTGGGTGGTCAGAATCTAGGTTGCAATGAATGAACAAAGAATGGAGAGAGCAGAGAAAGCTGGCTGGCTTGGGTCCTTGAAGGCCCCGGGTTCCCTCCGTTGTGCCTGATGCCTTGGATGCCCACAGAAAAGAGACTGTCTCCCAGCCCCACTGCCAGGCCCCTGCTAAAGAATGACCATCTCAGAGGAGGAAGAGCTGAATGGTCAAATGGGGTAGGAGCCTTGGGAATGGCAGGCGGGAATGCCTTCCTCTCAGACCCACCTGGGGAACAGGGCATGAAGATGGGGACAAGCAAGGTGTGACCCCAGGGGAACCTGACCTGGCCCCTCGAAGTGTCTTGTGAGTGGTAGTGGTGACGATGTCTGCATATTGGAAAGGTGAAGGGATCACCTTGGCGGCCACCAGGCCACTGATGTGGGCCATGTCTGCCAGCAGGTATGCCTTGACATCATCACACACCTGGATAGGCAGAGAGACAGGCCTGAGCTTGGGCAAGGCCTAGACAGGCACACTGAGGAGGCCAGCCCCAGCCTCTATCCCCAGGGCAGTGCCCAACGTGCCAGCCCCCTACCAACCTCTCTCATGCGGGCGTAGTCAATGAGGCGAGCATAAGCACTGGTACCAGCTATTATGAGCCGCGGTCGGAAAAGTCGAGCAGTCAGTGCCAGCTGGTCATAGTCTATGAGGCCAGTTTGGGGCTGGACAGACAGATAAACAGCTAAAGCCCTGACACAGCAGCTGGGTGTTCACACTGCTTCTTGACCCCTAGGGCCGCCCAGAGGGAAGGGGTTAGTGCCTCCTGGTGACTAGGAAAGAAATAGCAGGGCCAGAGCAGCTACCTGCCACCCCCAAGAACACTCACATTGAGCTTGTAGGGCATAGACTCAAAGAAGATGGATGTGGCAGAGATCCGCTTGACATCAGACATGTAGCCGTGGGTGAGACTGCGAAGCAGCAAGTAACCAGGCCTGAGCGCAGCAGCCGGACAACCATTCTCTGCCCAGCTCCACAGGCCCCTGTTCCCACAACATTGTCCTAGCATGCCCCACCCTTCCTGTTCTGTCCACTCTGAGGTGGGCACTTATGTGACTTAGTCTTTTGTTTTCAATATTCTTGTGACAATGCAGGATAAGACAGAGGCACGGCCCATCTGGGTGAGACTCAGCAGGTATTCAAATAACCTCTCCCACATCAGAACTGCCCAGCAAACCCATCAGCCATTGTAACTATACTCACTGGCCCCCGTCAGGCAGGTCCAGCCCCATGATTCGGTCATGAGGCTGCAGAAGAGCTGTGTAGGCGGCCAGATTGGCTGGGGACCCCGAATAGGGCTGGACATTGACTCCCCACTGTGTAGGATCCAGGTCAAAGGCTTTCAAGGCACGCTGCTGGCACAGCAGCTCGATTTTATCCACTACCTCTGCTCCTCCATAGTATCTGCCATGGAAAGGGTACATAAGGTCAGAGAGAAAAGGACTCTCGACCAGCGGCCAAGGACTGGGAAGGTCACTGCTCCATAAGCACCTGGAGGGTACAGGAAGGTTCCGCCACTGGGAGTACCATCCCTGACGCTGCCCTCCAGCCCTCTGGTGCCTAGCCCTCACCTCTTGCCAGGATAACCCTCCGAGTACTTGTTGTTCAGACAGGACCCCAGGGCCTCCAGCGCAGCTCGGCTGCAGAAGTTCTGGGGTGGTGGGGGGGCAATGTCAGAAGGTATTGAGCCCCTTTACCTGAGTCCCCATAGTCCCACCCTACCAGAGCCCAAGGCTTCTGGGGGAGCCAGGCTGCACAAGAAGCTCTGTTTACTCTGGGGTCCTTGCCAAGTGTGGGCAGAGCCAGAAGCAGCTTTCTTGGCAACTTCGCAGCTGTGATAGGTGTCCCCTACCTGTCCGTTCAAGCTGGTATCTCTACGCTCCTCATTCTTCTTGGGGTGGGGGGAGCAGGTGAAATTGTAAGGACTCTAGAAGGCTCTGGAAGCTCTCCAATGCCCCAACCCCATAAAATGGAGCCACCCTGCCTTTGCTTCAGAGGATGGTAGAGAGAAGATGACAAGGCCCAGCAGAGAGGCCCGGAGGAAGACAGGGAGATGGAGAAGCAGCAAGAAGATGATCTTGTGACTTCCTGTGCCTACCCTACGGCCCACCCTCTGCCATTTTCCGGGGTCCCACCTCTGAGGCAATGAGCTCCAGGCCACGGCACTGCCTGTCCTTTTCCTTCTGTAGCAGCTCCCACATCTCAGGGTCACTGTCTGAGAGACTCTCCTGGCCGGTCCAGCCCCGAGTAGCCTCTCCAGTCTGAGTCTGGGCTGCCTTGCTGTGCTGGGTCCTAGTAGACAACTTGGCCAGCTGACCACATCTCTGCAGAGGCTAGGGAGAGGAAAAGTCAGGGTGAAAGAAAAATCATTCAGAGAAAGTCTCCCAGGGGCCCAGCAGGATGGCTCAGTGGTCTAAAGCGCCTGCTTAGGAAAGCTTGGGTGGCTGCAGAGACTGAGGTTCGATCCCCAGCACCACATGCTGCGCCAGCCCTGCCCTCAGGGCAGGCTGAGCCAGCCATAAAAATAAATAAACAAAAAAGTTCTGAAACAAGAAAAAAATAAAATAATAATAATAAAAAATAAAGTCTCCCAGTCACTCAGACACCACATTCCTAAGTTCTCTGGCCTGTACCAGGCAACCAGTTGCTGAGCCAGAGTGTTCCAGTTCTCTCAACACCAGCTCCACAGCAAAAGCCAGTCTGCCAAGGTTGAGATCCATGTCCAGAGGGTAGTTTGTTTCTTTTCCTTTCCTTTGAGACGGAGTCCATTTGTAACCCTCCTGCCTCAGTCTCCCAAAAAGGTGTAGTTCTGACAGATCCCAATCATCTCACCTCAGAATCTCCTTCCACCTTGCCCATGACCACCAAGCCCTGCACCGCAGAAGCCCCTATAGCCCACATTCGGGAGACAGCAGATTCCTGAACCTCCCTGCCCCCCCCAGGGACAAAAGGGCTTTCTTGCAGACACACAAACTGTTACTCCAGTTAGAGGAAGAGACCAAGTTGAAAGAAGTTAAAGTCCATGCCTCCAGAGCAATGGAAGCGAAAGCACAGACCCATGCTCTGGGAAAGGTACGTTGGGGTGGGATTCGCGGCGAGAGGCCAATAGCCTGTCCCTTTCACCCCTCACCTTCCACGCATTCCACGTCTTCCCAGCCACACAGCTGGGGGGAAGCCCAGCCTGATGAAAGCGGCTGAGTTTGTTTGCATCATCTACAAGGCTGGCGGGTCGAGGCTGGAAATCCCACTTGTTTGCCACCAGAGTGTCTGCCTGGCATTCGATGAGCTCCTCTCCCCTAATGCAACGTGAAAAGGGCAGTCACGAGGCCCTCGGGAGCCTGACCATCAGAACGATGAGTCCCAGTTCACCTATCGCGAGCTCAGAGGGGTCTTGGGGACTCCTAATTTACGGATTCGCTCCCTGTGCCCCTAGAGCACGTGGGCTTGAAAAGCCAAGGGAACCTCGGAGTACGTGGATGGGAACTAACATAGGGGGGTGGGGACGTTCCACTGGTCACCCATATCTGGAATCCCGTTCTTACCCGTGCTGCCCAGAGCAAAGGGAAGGGTAACATCGTTACGCGAGGGAGCAGGAGGTCCGGACACCAACTCCGGTACGGAGCCGCTAGGGGGTCGAAATAAGACTAGCCTCAAGGCGCGTGCGCGAAAAAGAACGGCCCGGGAAGCCAGAGTGAAGGGGAGGAGCATACGCATGCGCAGTGAAAGCCCTTTGTGGCCTTAGGGAATTGTAGTTTCTTCTTCCTTACTCTCTAGAGGTACCCCCAGGATTTAAGAAACATTATCCGAA
>PVJA010038963.1:0-19462 GCA_004027025.1 Myocastor coypus | reverse complement strand
TTCTTCTTCTTCTTCTTCTTCTTCTTCTTCTTCTTCTTCTTCTTCTTCTTCTTCTTCTTCTTCTTCTTCTTCTTCTTCTTCTTCTTCTTCTTCTTCTTCTTCTTCTTCTTCTTCTTCTTCTTCTTCTTCTTCTTCTTCTTCTTCTTCTTCTTCTTCTTCTTCTTCTTCTTCTTCTTCTTCTTCTTCTTCTTCTTCTGGCACCAGGGATTGAACTCAGGACCTTGGGCTTGCCAGGCAAGCTCTTATTCTACTGAGTTATCTCCCCAACCTAAGTGTGCATCTTTTTGAAAACCACAGAAATTCAAAGGCCCATAAGAGGCCACTATAAACAGGTATGCATCATCACATTGGGCAATGTACAAAATATGGGTAACTTCCTAGAAACAAGCAAACTACCAACAGTAAATGGTGGAGAGATGGAGACCCTGAACAGGTCAATGAAGAGGAAGGCCACAGAAGCAAATCACCAGAGACACTGCAACAAAGAAAAGCTTAAGATAGTCTAGCGCTTTATTATTATTTATTTATTTATTTTTGTCTTTTTGAGACAGGGTGTCACTATGCAGTTCAGGCTGGCCTTGAGCTCACTTTTGTAGCCCAGGCTGGTCTCGAAATCACACAGATCCTCCTGCCTCAGCCTCCCTAGTGCTGGTCTAGCACCTTTTTTTTTTTTTTTTTTTTTTTTAAATAATTGACATTCCTCTCCGTAATCCATTGACATTTCCCAGATTTCATTGAAATTATACACTAATCACCTTTGTTTGAGGAACTCCAAAACAGGCTAGTTTTGACACTTAATGAGGAATTCCTTTAAGGCAATTAGATTTGGCAAGGAGGAATTCTGGCTATTTCCAGGGGCTAGCAGAATAGATAGTGCTTGAGCATCTGTGGAGCTGGGGCCAAGAAGCTGAACACCATAACCCACCCCCACTTCCCACCCTGGAGCCGGGCAGGAGACATCGCTGCTAGGTTCACTAGCAGTAGGAACAACTGTTCCTGGCACAACTACTAGGAAGAATCACGAAGCCCACAGGCTTTTCATCCTGTCTGTCCCCAGTCTTACTGTTCCCCTTCTGACACCTCTGGCTGCCAGAGCATCAGTTCTTGATTTCTAGCTTTGATGCTAGAAATTAGCTGCTTAATTTCCCAGCAGCTGCTAATGGCTGAATTCGCTGTCCTTCACTCAGGATTTAATTCAGAAAAACAAAGAAATAAGGAGGATATGTTGTAGAAATTGGAAGGAACGAATCTTCACTGGTAGAACCACAGTCAACAGGTAAGTCAATAATACCGATTTGCCCAGAGCTGGGGCAGGAAGCTTGTGCCGCGTACTTCCTCTGCCCAGCTGTGGTCGGCATTAGCATGCCCTCCGTGATAAACAGAAACACAGGCTCCGGAGGTCAGCATGGCCCTGGGAGCCCCACCCCAATCCATTCTTCCTTTATTGAAACTCGTTGGCTAGAGTCTAAGTTCTCTTCTTAACGAGAGCTAAAGGGCACTGTACTTGGAAAAGGTTTGATGCTGCCCATAGCCTCCATTGTGGGAAAGAAGCTCTCTCCTTCTCAGAGGTCACCCAGCAAGGGTGTTTGGTGGCCCTGCTAGAGTGGGTAGGAAATAGGTGTCCAATATTTACCCTCAGGGCACAGTTCATTTGGTAGACAAATGAAAGACATTTTAAAATATAAAACTGCTGGATCAGTTGCTGGTTGGACTGGGTGGAGGACATTCTTTTGAGGGGTTTTATAGACATTTTAATTTTTCCATGTGGAAATATATATATATATATATATATATATATATATATATATATATATATCACTTAAGTGGGTACAGTAATGAAAACCTGAAGCAAGTATTAAAATTTGTAAATATGTTTTAATTTCAATCAACTTTTAAAGAAGAAGTTTATATTCCAGAGATGTTTCTCTGTATTCATAGCATCAGCCTTTTTACACCAATAAAATACATGGTGGAAAAAAATAAAAAGAAGAAGCTTACATAGTTGAAAAGAAACTACTGAAAATTTGTACTTCAACAAGGATCGCTTAAATAAATTATTCTGTCCTGAGAGCAGTCGCTGCCCTGTCTTCCCAAACACTCACTCAGCTGGGCTGCTTAGGGCCTCCTGCCTCTGACGTCCGCTTTCTCTGGGATTCCCTGACTCTGGTCCTTCTGCCCATTGGATACAGTGATCTAACTAAGGCTGACTGATAGACTAAGTCCAAGGTTGTATTGAAGAAATAAAGACGATGCAGTCCCATTGCCCTCCTGCCACCCTGGCTGACATCATCTTGTGCTTCTTTGGCTTCTTGTTTCTGCCAGCCTTTGGAGACACGATGGGCATGAGTCCTCGAGGTCACATGCCAGGCACTGGCGGGCAGATCAGCGGTGTCTGTTAATTTGGAGGTAAACAGCGAAGAGCTTGTCACGGTCACCAATCCCCTTCCGCGATGCAATGGGATGAGAGGCGCCGTGTCACTCGTAATAGGCTTCCATCCAGAGCGCTGCAGACCGCTTCAGAGCCCTGTGAGAGAAGTAAAAATGGAATTCAAGAGGTAGGCCTGTTGCGGAGAAGTTTCTTCTCCATGGTACTTGGCTCTTGCGCCTGGTTCAGCACAATGCCATTTCCAGACCTGGCTTACATGTACCATTATCTTTTGACCGGTGGAGAATACAAAGATACTGGATTGTTCTTGGGAAATGGGTTCCCTTTTTCTTTACGGATAGCATTTGAGTTTTCTCCTCATTTTCATCTGTTCTATGCCCATAGGTCTCTATGCCGACCTATTTTATATCTTGCACTTATCCTACTTTCTGGTTGGGAAGCTAGTTCTCTGGACTCTACAATGAAGAGGACAGATGTGGCACCGCCCACGTGGCGCTCCTGATCTGCCTTGGTAGGCAGGTGAAGGTGTCACCCCCCTAGGACTGAGCCAGGCACCACAGGGCATGGGATAGATTTGGTTTCAGATGTCAGCAAAGAGCACGATGAAGAGAAGGGTGTGAGGTGAGCCTGGGAGGATGAATGGGAGCAGACTCAGGGGATGCAAGGCACCTGGGGTGGGAGCGAAGCTTCTCAGCAGAAGGCAGAGGGCCCAGGCAGGGAGACTTGCAGCAAGTGAAGGTCGACCAGCTGCCTGGGGTGCGGAGTGGGAGGGGCATAGTGGAGAGTGCAGCTGGGGACCTGGGTGTAGGGCAGGTGGGAGCAGGCTGGCCTTGAAAGTCTTCTTCAAGATAGCTTTCTTGCTTGATAGTAAAAGAAAGTTAGTAAATCCAGGCCACGGGCTGCTAATCTGCTGAGCACAGTGTCCTCCAGGGGACCGCATGAGTGGCTGAGGACAGGCATGGAGTTTCAGCTCCTGCAGCCCTTACCCTACAGCCAGGCACAGCCCGGAGCGCATTTGCCTGTCTCCTGGAGCCTGTGGACATCTGCGTCTGTGGCAGAGCACCCGAGGACTTGCAAACTCTCTCACCATGTTGCTCTGGAGCAGGGGGTACTGAATGGCATGGGGGGGTACAGAGACATATGAGCACAGTGTGGTCTTGGTGCCTGCCAAGCAGCTTGATGTATGTGACAGTGGGCATTTTTACTAGGAGTGCCTGGGATGTGACAGGTAGGTGGCATTTCCACCTGTAGGTTCTTAGGTTTATGCCGAGCTCTGGTTGCTCCCTAATAAGAGGTTGCTGGAAGAAAGGTTCTCTAGCAGTGAACAGGCCAGGGACTCCCAGTGAGAGAAGGCATGATCTGTGATCAGGGGAACGTGTGCTCTTACCTCACGATGTCTCCAAATGCCACCAGGATGGGCTTATTTACATATGGTAACCCGTGCTTGGCACACAGGGACTTCACCAGTGGTGCCACTTTGTGGTAATTATGGCGCGGCATTGTGGGGAAAAGACTAGGAAAACAGATGGGAGACAGGAAAGTTAGACTTAAAAGACAATCCAAGGGAGATTTCCTTCCTGAATAACCAAATAAAACTACCCATATCCACCTTCGCCTGGCCTACTCTTTCTGGGAAGTCCAACATCTCACATCCAATCTCTCGAATCTTGTTTCCTGTCACCTTGACAAGGAGCACAGCTATCAAGTATTAGGAAATGCTAATAGAAACAATATTAGCTTCACTGAATATGTTTATTTTTGACAAATTCAAGTGAAAGTATGGACTGTCTAACATTCTGTATCAGCGAGGACAGCTGGAGGTAACTTTCTGCCTCCCTCTGTCTCTGCCCTTTTCTGTTTGTCTTTCTTTCTGTCAGTCTAACTCCTGCCTCATCAACAGCTCAGTCTGTGCTGAGGATTCACCTATCTATCTATCTATCTATCTATCTATCTATCTATCTATCTATCTATCTACTTATCTATCTATGGTACTATCCTGGAAAATAACAATAAGAAGTGAAAAGGTACCCCTCTTATCCAAGGTTTTCTACTGGTCATCGGGTACCTTTTTAAGGTTGTGGCCAACTCTTTAACAAAAGGCAAAGGCCCATCCTTTGTTGTTTTGCTGAAGGTTTAAAGACTATTATAAAAGAAAAGATGGCAGCAGGCCATGAACAAGTGTCAGGCCATTTCCTTTCTGTGAGTCTCTCAGGCATGGCTTAACCAAAGGTGCAGAAAATGTTTCCCCTGAGTCCGATGAGTGACTCTCCAAGTATTAGTCTCCTTTTTCCAATTGTTTGTACATTTTCTCTGCTTAATTTCTCATACATTTCTTTCTTCTTCCAACCCTACATGCATATATCAGGTAATACGAACAACTGGTTGGAAGACAACACTACAGATTGCAACAAACACTAGGAAACTCATATTTCTTTGAGAAGTGACATTCTGTATCAATGTTACTGTTTTAATACTAATTGGCACTCTTTTTAAAAAGTGAGAATTAAAATAAATAAAGTATTATTGCCCTCTCTTCTCTATGGCCCGTCTACTTAACTGATGCACTGATTAATGTATTTCCAGATACCACTGCAAATGGCATAGACGAATCGGTTTCATTTGTTGATCATTTTGTAACATTGGCTCTACAATGGTAGGTAGAGATTTTTTTTTTTTGTCTTTTTGAGACAGGGTCTTGCTATGCAGTTGAGGCTGGTCCTGCGCTCACTTTTGTAGCCCAGGCTGGTCTCGAACTCGCACCAATCCTCCTGCCTCAGCCTCCCAAGTGCTGGGATTACAGGCGTGAGCCACCACGCCCGGCTAGGTAGAGATTTAACTTCAGTTGTAATTAAATTTTAACACAACTTAGTTCCCCAGTAGTATGATTTTCCTTGGGTTTTACTAACAAACTAAATGCACAGGAAAAAATAAGTCACCAAATTCTCAGGTTTCATGTGGCTGACAGTAAGTTACTGCTGCTTTTCCACAACTTTACTTCATTTGCCGACAATGGTTAGGTTTTCTTCCTTTCCAATTGGTGCTAATAGAAAAGTTGTAGACATTCAAGACTCCCTGTGACTTGTCTCTCTGGGGCCCTGGGCCAGCGGGCCCTACTTTGGACTATATTTAGGATGCTTTCCTACGACAGTCCTCTCCCTCTCCCTGTGAAGGACAGCTTCTGGGACTCACTGGTGCTCGATTTGGAAGTTCAGGTGCCCTGTGAACCAGTCATTGAAGAAGGACTGTTCAACATTACAGGTGGCCAAGACCTGCAAGGAGAAGGCTCATATCAGAAACAGTGAATCCAAGCGTCAGGTGAAGAAGACACTTACCTTCTTGTTGAGTTGACCATCAACACATGCTTACTGAGTTCTGTATAAAGAAAGTGCGAGAAATACTGTGGACAGTCCCAGGTCTCAGTGAGGTCAACATTTAAATAGTCAGCAAGATATTTTGCTAAGAAGTATATGCAGAGCAAAAACAGTGTGTAGAATTTGAGGGAGACATTCGCTACTGACTCTTGAAGTACAGAAGATGATGGGGTCATGGATGAAGATTCTGGCAGATGATGGGATGAGAGGGTCATGGTGGAGATGGGAGAGGCTGATCGCTATTTCCAGGGGAGTTTCAAGAACTTCTGAACGAGGAACAAGTTATGCAAGGCTCCCAGCTGAGGGCTCTGTATACAGAAGCACATCCCAGTACAATGGCTTCCTCTCTAACCTTGTGATTTATGCCTTAGGAAAACCCATTGTTCTGAGAGGAGGTGCACCGGCTTCTCCGGGCTCAGGGTCTAAGAATCCGGACACATGACATTTCATTCAATGTCTCTTTACGTTCTGCTTTTGCCTGGGGTGGCTGCCACTTTGCATGTCACTTCAAGGTTGTCCTATGTTAGTGTTCCTGAAAGTGTCATTCCCAAAATTTTGAAATAGCCTAGGATACTTCATGGGATCTTCTAGGTCAAAATGACTTCACGAGATTTCTAACACATTATTTTCCTTTTTCGTTCTCAATTTTTACGCTTATATGGTAGAACTGCCAAGAGGCTAAATACAGAATGGCCCTCTGAAGTTAATATATATTAGCTTTATTCTTATTATTTTAAAATTCATCTATATATATTTGAAAATTTCTCCTGTTAAACTCAAAAGGATATAATTTATATAAACAAAAACTCTTTGAGTTATCAATAACTTTTAAGAATATAGAGCTTTTATTGCTTTTAGTCATTGTAAACCTCATGAAAGACATTTGAATGTTCAGGGCTCTGACAGAGTGGTGGAGGGGCTTTTGTCATGGCGTTACTCGTGCAGATGGTGAGCGGATGCTGTCAGCTGGGTCGCGGGGCTCTCCCTGGGCACTCCCAACCTTACCTGGGTGCTGACCCAGTCTCGATTCTCCTCTTTGCTCATCCTCATGGGGACATGGCTCATCTGGGTCACATATGCGATCCATGGGCTTTCAAGAAACCTTTTGGGAAACAAAAGCAGGGAGCAATGACTGTCAAGGTCATAGAAGAGGTGACTCTTATAGCTGCATCTGCTGGGCTTGCATAGCCTTGGTCAGAGCTGGCCAAACACTGGGGGACACAAAAGTGGTCGCAAGATTGCAGTGAATGGGGGGCTTTGGGGGCCTCTTTGGATGCTTTTTAATCTAGAGCTGACACACAGTTGGCCGTTACACTTGCCCTGTTCCTAAATGGTAGAAACGGTGCCTCCATAGAGTTGTGCAGCTCTAATCAGGGATGAAAAAATCCATCAGGGTCTCCAGGAACACATTCAAAGGGCTTGACATCTGTGCCTTGCCGGCAGAGCTAGGCTCAGTTCTATCTGGGCACCTGCCTTGGTCCTTGCCTCTGCAATCACGTGAGGCAAGTGATTAAACCTCTCCGAGCATCACCTCCCTGAGCAGGCACATGAGGACGATGCTATCTCTATTGCTGCACTGTCCCAGGATTACATCAAACGAGATGTAAGGGCTTTAAATGGTGTGAAGTCGCTGTCATGCCCTAATTATCGAGGCTTTAGAATAATAATCAACAAAATGAGGAATAAAAAATAGGGAAGTTGAAGAGAGCCATGTAGGCCAAAACAATGGCTTGAAGTCATTTTGGTTTTAGGGAGAAAAAAAAAAAACACGAGTCCTAAAGTAAACCTTGAAAGCTGTCATATCATGACTCGGGTGGAAGTTATGGTATCTGACTCAATAAAAATGCCAAGAGCTAGTGGCAAACTGAAATGCTGCGCGTGGGCGTCAAGCAAAGTAGAAAAATGAGGTTGGGCAAGTGCTTTATGCAATTAACTTGTCTTGCTCAACGATTTAGCTATTGCTGTCTTCTTTCGTTTGCTTTTACATTCCCTCTATAAGTCAGTTCCCGCCAATGCCGCGCTGCCCTAATCTTTGACTCCTCACACACGCTCTGACAAGGACGGTAAAAGGTCCGTCTGGGCAATGGAAGCAAAAGCATAGTCTTACTTGACAAAATATATGAGCAAGAAGGTTCCAAAAATTCCATAGAAAGGGCCATATGTGATGAAATGCCGAATGTAAAAGCTGGCGGTGACTATACTGTCCTGTAAGAGAAAGCACCGGAAAATTAGACACCCCAGGCATTTCACTTCCTTGCCACTGGGCCGCAGTTCCTTCATGTGTCTTATATCCTGTTACCCTAGGATGCACCGAGCATGTTTGCACCCCTTCTTCTACCCGTTCTAGCTTCTACGGTGCATCAAATGAGTACTTACCAGCCAGTACTTTTGAAGGTACATCACCTGCATGGACTGCAGGTTGAAATACCCAGGCATGAGAAAGGGGAGGCCGACTGAAAGAGAATAACAAAACAAGACAGTGAGGAAATGAGCCGAAGGCGACCCCAGTGCAAGCCTGGAGCTCTCTATCTATCTCTTTAACGTGCCACACCCAGCCTGCAGAAGGAAGCGAGTGGAGACCATCCACTACAGCCTGGACTCCCTGGAGGCTGCAGCAGGCATTTGGTCAGTGGCTCCAGGGGCAAGCGCCTTCAGAGCAGCTAGGGATGCACTGAAGTCCTTTTCATGCTTCTCACGCTCCGGAGAACATGAAGCTCTTTCGGCGTTGACAGAGGTTGTGTCTTTAACCTAGCTCTAGCTCGGGTCTACTGAACTGTCCTCTTCTGTCCTAGGAGGACCGAAAACTCAAACAAAGATCTCACCTCCCTGCCCCCACCACTTAGATACTTGAACCACCAGATTCTGAGCTTAAGGCCATATCTCTGGGGTGACCCCAACCCCTTTCGAGTTCCCTTTAAAGCTCTCCACTCCCCCAAAGAGATTGTCATTTATTCCAGCCCAAACTTGGGTATACGTGCTTGCCCACCCCATAGGTCCTTCTTTCCTTCCTTCCTTCCTTCCTTCCTTCCTTCCTTCCTGCCTGCCTGCCTTCCTTCCTTCCTTCCTTGAAGCCCAGAGGGAAGAGTTCCTTATTCAAAAATGCCTGTTTGCTTTTGCCCTGGTCCTGTTCTGACTTTCGCACAGGTGCTCTGGCTTTCTCGGGGACAGTAAGATGAGCCGCTCCATGTGGGAGGAGTCTCACACCTCCTGGCTTGACAAGGACATGCACGATGGAAATCAAATGGTAGGGCAAGTGACTCTGGGGACCTCACCCATGTAGAAGTACAGGTGCTGCTTTTCATAGTTGATGTATTTTATTTTCTTCTTGCCATACTGTGTGGGACAAAAATAAAACATAAAATAAGAGACCACACTTCTCACCATCGCGCGCACGTGTGTGTGTGTGTGTGTGTGTGTGTGTGTGTGTGTGCGTGTAAAAAATTTTTATAGCTAGGAACATCTGATTAGTGTTCCTTGGCTGTCATACCTGGGATACAAGAAGAACCAGAACTGAAGTGGAAATAAATATTGTGGCATCTTTTTGCTTTGATTACACATAGGCAATTTTTGCACAGATGGATCATTCCATTTCACTGTGAGCATCTTGAGTTCTTTTTTTAAAGAAAAAATTCGTATGGAAATCACTTAGAAATCTGTCTTCCTTGTGGGCAGTGTATGGGAACTGCCCAGGGACCGTGGCGATGAGTTTTGCTAGCCCTTCTCCAGTTGTCGCGCCAGGATTCTGCCCGCAGCAAGGCCCCCTTGTTTCACCTAGCTCCCGCTGCTGCAGCGTGGATGGAAAATGTTCCCCCTGCCTCACGCGTTCATTGAAAGGGGGAATATTTGCTAATGACTGATTCTGAGGGTGATATTCTGCTCAGGAGTAGGTGGATCTGTTGATGAGGGTGCTTTAGTCTGCTGAGATCTCTGAGCAGCCCTTGCGCCTCTGTTCTTAATGACAGCAAATGCTGATCCATTGAAGGAATAAGTGCTAGTTCACGCTCAGTCTGCATTTTCCTATATTCACTCTGCCCTGCTCTATAGGGACTGTGGGACTCTTCTTCTTTTCCTGTTCAGCGTCTCCCTTCCTAGGTCTAGATGCTTTTCCTTGGTTTCAGCAGTGTAGGTGGCCTTTCTTTCTCTCACGGTCATAAATAAGAAGGTGTGGGGTGATGAGGTAATGATGGCCGTTTTCAGTTGCTCCCCAGACTCCAAGTCCATAAGGGGTAGGAGACAAGGGGACTGATGGTAAGTACCCAGGCATCAACAGGCCCAGATGGGGCTGGGAAGTGTAACCCCAAAGGAGGATTCTGAGTCTCCCCGGATCCGAGCACAGAATATAGGAGGTTTAGTCCATGGCTGTGCATTAATGGCTGGTGTTTGAGGAGAGTGCTAGAAAGGCCATCGGGAAAGAAAGGAGAGAGGCAAAGTGCCGGACTCTTCAGAGGCGCTTTTGAAGTGAACCTACTGGAATTGGGAGTCTGAGTAAGTTAAGTCATTTCCTGTAGAGTGGCTGTGGAACTGCAGCAGGTAAGACGCTGAGGTCTTAGAAATGTGTCCCCAGGATGGCCGTGGAGCTAGAGAGGTGGCCTTCATGCTGCATGAAGATGGAGCATGTCTACCGAGGGACATTGCCTAAAGGGCACAGCCAGGGAGAGTCAGGCTCGGGGTGCTGGTGGGGCCATTGGACACACCCACGTGTCACAGGCCTGGGAGGAACAACGGAGCCCGCAAACACCTGGGATGTGCAGCGAGCTCATGAGCCCTTGCCTAAAGCACGTGACCTTGGATCACAGCCAGCATGAGGCACTCTGTCACCGGAAGACCCCCTTTCCTATTTCAGGTGGGGCAGAGCACAAGTGTCCCAAAGTTGGGAAATTCATTTTTGAAAAGCTGCACAAACTTTTCTTGATGTACCAAATAGGTTCGGGTAACAATGACAAAACCGAACTCCTATTTATTTATTATTATTACTATTATCATCATCATTATTACTATTATTATTATTATTATTATTATTATTATTATTATTATTCTTTTCATACTGAGTTCAGGTCCCTAGCTTGCCAGGTAGGAGCCAGGCCTCTGAGCTTACATGCCTGGCCTTGAACTCTTACTTTTTAACAGTCATGTTTTTCTAGAAGACATAATCATTTTCCTTGATAGTTGTCATTTTCCCCTGAGAAAAGATATTAGAGTTGTGTGATACATATATAAGAGATATAACCTGAAAACAACAGCCCTGTCTTCTCGTGGGACATTAGTAGAAACAGTTAGATACTGGGCATTGGTGGTTCAGTGCTCATTGACTGTTCTGATCTCCTTGGCTTTATGAATTTCTGTCCATACCCTTGAAAGGATTAGAGTTATGCCACCCTTGTTATCGGACTGCTCAAGTGGAGTTATTACAGGTCATTATACCATCTGCTCTAAGAGTTTGGACTGGCTGACCTTTAGGGTCACAGAGGCAAGACTCCCAGTCTTTTATCCTGCACATAGAGGAAAAAGATTGTGTGAAGCCAGAACTCTCATCTTGGTCTTCACAGATAAGAAAGGAAGCCATTCTAGCCATCAGTCCAAGCAGCTCACGCCAAGTGTCTGAGGTAGTCAAGCATACCTTGACAGGCTGGGAATCTCCAAACAGGAACAGGGGGCCCACGTCAATATCCGGGTCTTTAGGGTAGATATTTGGCTTCGCATGATGTTGGAAGTGTCGGTTATTCCACCAGTTTGAAGACAGACCCTAAGCGCAAGAGAAGGATGATTAGCTACAAGAATTCACTTCCCCAAGGCCCGCCACTGGCAGAGCTTGCTGTCTGTCTCCTCAAAAGTCAAGATATGTGAGTTTGTCAACCTTATTCTACTGCTGGCCCAGAGAGTGAATTGTTGGACCGGGGCTCTTGCAGCTTGTGAAGAAATAATCCTTGGATGCAGAGCTTCAGGCTAAAGCACCTCCTGATATTGAAACTATGAAAGCTGGCTGGAAAGAGCCGTTTCTCTGTTCTTCTCTGGTTTGATCCTCATTTTGAAGCATTTTGGAGGTAAGGAGGAGCAGGGAGAGTATTATTTCTGTGTTACATATAAAGAAGCCTCTGTTCCAAGACTTTAGTTCTGGGAAAAGCGGCTCCAGGTATCCTACTTCAATGAATATTTCAGACACTTGAGAACCAGGAGTGCTCTCGTGGGTGGTGGGGGCTTGGCTAAGAACACTGCTCGTCCCGGAATCACTGTTCTCTGTAAGTGAGAATGAAGCACTTCAGCTGATGTACACTTGAATCACCTCTGATTAGTGTGTGACTTTTTTTTTTTTCCTCACTGAAAATCTGAAGGTTTTAATCAAGGAAGCAGTTTAAAGAATATCGTCCTACTTTTGTAGGCTGTGTGCCACAGTGCTGCGTTGTGGTTTGGGCAAATCCCCACCCCCTTGAAGGTCAATTCCATGTTCCAGAGATGCGCTGCTATCACGTTTACCTCCGTGAAGATACAGGGAGATACAACACCCTGTGTCTAAAACACGGGTGTGCTGAGATGTCTGCTCTATTCTTATGCATGCTAATCATTTATTGAAAAATAAACAGGAACAATAGTTTCTTTATTGTACATTTGCGTTCCTTTAATTCCTAGTCTATAGGTGTCCTATACTTGTGCTGGCTAGTGTAGTAGCCACTGGCTGCACGGACCCAGTCAAATAGGCGGCGAGTATGGAGTACATACTAGACACTGAACAATCAGTATGAAAAAGGAAGTAAAAATATGCGATGAATAATTTTCATGCTGATTACATCTTGAAATAACTTTGCATGTGTAAAGGATAATAGCGGTACCTTTTAAATATGATTGCTAAGAAATTGAAAAATGACCTATTAGACTAATATGGCCAGCGTGTTTTAGCTGGAGGATGCTGCTCTGGGTACCTTGTGTCTGTAGTGGGAGGGAATGAGTATATTTGAAAGCTGTGTATGTCCTAGTCCCTAGCGCCCCAGTCCCCCAGGTATCCCCAATCACCTCAAGTGGAATTCTCCTCTCACCTCTAACAGAAGCGAATATCTTTATCATAGAATTTCTTTCTTTAGTCCTAATCTCTCTCCTCACGGCGCGCCTCAATGGGAAGCCGCTTCCCAGATCACTTCCTTTGGGTCATCTCACGATTTCTCCGTTTTCAGGTCGGACCCATGGACTTCCCCGTGGCTCAGCACCGAGGACCGTTGCTCTCCACCCCTGCCTCATCACACGGCCCCTGGCTCAGCACCTTGAGCACTGCGCACGCGCTTATTTATCTGCCCATTCACTGGCTATTTTGAAGTATGTCCCGTGCATCAGCACTTACGGTGTTGAGACAGACAGGACCAAATGAGGCTCCTGCACTTGGAAACACATAATCCCATGGGAGCAGCAGAGAACTAAAGGGGAACAGGGTGATAAGCAAGTATCTCGTTCGATGAAGAACTTCGAACTAAAGCACCTGCGTAGGCAGCGAGCAATGGCTGTGGTTCGATCCCCAGTGTGCCCTGCTGGGCCCCGCTGGCGGTGCACGCTGAGATGGCGACTGAGACTGGGCGTGGTGGCATGTGCCTGTAATCCTAGCACTTGGGAGGCTGAAAACAGGAGAATCACTACCGGTCTGATCTGTGTAGTGAGACGCTGTAGACCCTGTCCTAAATACAGAAGAGAAATAAAATACAACAAATCAAGGACTGACATTTTCATTTCTTCTACTGGCTGACTGTACTTTTAGTAAATGTGCTTCTGTGGTAATTAGGGATACAGATTTCAGTTCTCACATTCAGCATGGGTGTGGCCCAACATCTGGAAGCCACATCAGCTGGGCCCTGTGTCCAGAAGATGCTTCCCTACAACAAGCACGAGGGCGGTCCTGATCTGCATGCTGGCCAGCCACTCTAGTTCTGAGCAACAGTAGCCCTCGGCTATCCCCAGGCCAAAGTTGGCTCTCCTGGTGTACAGGAAAGAGCTTAGGCTTTGGATCCAACTCAGTCTCAACTTAAAGCCCATTCAGCCCCCAGCCAGCAGTGTGATTTGGGCAGTTCAGGTGTGTGACTATCGAGGTTACAGAAAGCAACGTGTTAGACATTGCCGCTCGCAAGTGCAAGCGTCCTTTATCTGAACTTTGGGGCTGCAACAGCTTTGAATTTCAAATGTCTTTGGATCTGGCAATATTTGCATTTGACACAATGAGGTGGCTGGTGGTGGCAGGCCACCAGCCTAAATAGGCAATCTACTTAGGCTCCCTGTGCTTCTTGCCTGTAGAGTAGAAGTTAATTTTACATGTTTTAAATAACTCTTTTGCATGAAAAAAAAGTTGCATGGTGTGGAATTTTCCACTTGTGGCTTCCTGTTGATTCTCAAAACTTGGGGGACTTTGGAGCAATTAGGCTTTTGGATTTTCAAATTAAGAATGCCTCCAAGGCCCATAATGCTTCATTTCAGCTGTTTTTCTATCACACCTACACTACAGAGACCTGAATTTACTTATCTTTTTACAGCTAGCAACTGAAAATCCCAAAGAATCTCGCTAGCCTCTGTGCCTTTTTCTTGGCAGAGGTGAGAGGTGAGGGGAAGGGCTGATAATTAGGCCAAGGTCTGGAATTTTAAATCAAGGCACGCGTGGAAGCTGGGTGCTGTGGCTTCTCTCTCCCTCCCTCCCTCCCTCCCGCCCCTCCCTCCTTCCCTCCCTCCCTCCACGCCTTCCTGCCCCCTTCCTCCTCACCACAGGCAGCTCTCTCTCCTGCACAGATCTGAAGCCTACATGCCATTCACTCCTGAATCATGGGGCTCTGGTTGCCAAATGTCAGGGAACATCGGCTTTGCTCTACGAGCCAGCTCCCATTGTCTCGTCTTGTTCCTAAGTCATCGAAGTTACTTGGACTTGATTCAACTAGAGCAGCACTGCTCCTGGGGGCACTGGCGACAGTGACTCGTGCTCAGATTGAGAGTCATGGGAAAGCTCTGATTTTTGTTAAGTGCCAGTCAGGGTGGGGCTGGCTGGAAAGATGCCTCAGGCTGGCAACGGATCAACTGCCGGTGACACGTACGGCAGATGACGCCTTTCCTCTGAGTCCTCGGCACAGAAGCCTGCCCCTGCTTTTATCCCGTGGGAATTGTTTTGGAGTCCAGAAACACCTGCCCCTTGTCCAGCAAGGCTGGGGCCTACTCGTCACGCGAAATGTCAGTTTGTTATTCATTCTAACCATTTTGAGGGACAGATCCATGTCTAGTAGGAGTCTGGACTCTAGTGCTGTGCTGTTTAATCTCACTTTGCCTCTGTCTGTGCAAGGGAGAAGGCAGCAGGCATAAATATCTTGCAAGTCAGTGACACTGCACCTTATGCTCTAATCCCCTGTGTCCCTAATTCCAGCACACCTAACCGTTTTTCATAATGATTCTTGAGCCTCCTTTTGACTAGGCAAAGGCCCCGCATAATGTTTCGAACACGACCAGTGCTAAGCATTTCCAGGCACTGTGTTAGCTGTGTGCCCGGGACCACTGATCAAGTCTTCGTTCCGATCCTACAGGTGGCAGGTGTCATTCCTCAACCTTCACTCAACAGCTGAAGAAACTGCAGCTCAAACATGCTTAGAAGCCCTTTTGGAGTGGCTTTCCATGGATGCCACTTTGCCAGCGTCACAGCACCGCCAGCCCTGGCTGCAGAGAGCTTTACCCTTGGACTTTCCCAAATAGGCTGATGATGCCCAGATCCTACCAGAGAGGGACTGAATCAGAACACCAGAGGTGGAGCTGGGGATCTGCGTTCCTTTCTACATTCCCTTCCAAGGATAGCCAGAATGGAGCCTGAGGTGTTTAACACTGGCCTGCACTTAGCAGCTGGCAGACACTGGCTTCCATGCTTCACCCCTCTGAAGAGCCATCACCACTGAAAAGGATTCCCTTCCTGTGAAACGGCCCGAGCCCGAGAGGATGGGGCGGCACGCAGCAGGCCCTGGCAGCTCCAGGGAGTTCCCAGCTCTCCTGGCTCTCTGTCATTTGCTGTCTGTGGTTTGGGCGTTCTGGCCATGGGTTGGGCTCCCACATCCTCCCCTCTTATAGGCTGGCCACTTGCAAGCTGCTAACGACCTGGGAACTAAATAACCGAGTGTTCTCTGTGTTTGTCTGTAATAACAGATGAGTCCTGGGTATAAGGGAAGGACAGAGGCACTCTGAGACAGCACCCAGGGACTTTTCCTGGACTGGAAGGGTTTGCTTTCATGGAAGGCTCAGAGACCTGGGCCAGAGGCCCTAGTCCTACATCCTAGAAAGCTGTAGAAGAGCAGACATTTCATTCAGCTCCTAGTACTGCAGGAGGTCACACGGAAAGGCAGAGGGGAAGCGTGGTTTACATAAGACCACACAGTGCGTAGTGGCTCAGCTAGCCCTCAGGGTGGTCCCCAGCCTCCTGTCCCCTGGCCTTGGCTCTGTCAGCCCTACCTTTGCTCCTTCCCTCATTGAATGCTGATTGGAGACGTAACGTGTACCAGGAACTCTCCTGGGAGCCACGCAGCTGGCTGGCCTGCCTTTTGGGGCTCCACCAAAGAGGCCCACAGCCGCTGCCCCCACCTATGCTCACTTCCTCCCTAGGCCTGGGGTTTGCAGTCTGCCTCTGGGAGACACCTGGCCTATTGGTTCTGTTTGTTTTTTATCTGTGTTTCTGCATCTGTGTCTTCTTCAACCTTATCCTTGCCAACCTAATCTTGCCTACTGGACTTGCTGGCCGAAAGTCACGTCCCTCCTAACAACGTTCCTGTTTGTGATTGTATAGCACACATCTTCATGCATACAATAAGGTGCACAGTTCTTTTTTTCTTATTTGAGATGGTTCCTTAGGGCATTAGGGGGTGCCAGGAATTGCACCAAATTGTCTGCCAGATTGACTTTTAAATAAGAATAAACATTTTCCTCATTAAAATCTAAAATAATGATTTAGCCCATACTTTGTGATCTCATTTGACATATTGGTATAGATAATCCTCATCATTAGTCCCTTCACATTCATGCGTGGGGCGTCGTGAACACGTTTGACTGATGAGATCACAGAGATACAGACACCGCTGCCTCGGGGAGTGATGTCCAGCATGCTCCCCCCACCCTTCTGACCTCCGTACCTTCATGTGGCACATGACAAACTTGTGCAGCCAATGGTTCCACCTGGACTTCTTAAACACAGAAAGGTGCCCTATGTCGTGCTGCAAAAATGAGCTCTGAGCCTAGAGGAGACAAAGTCGTGGAGAAGCAGGGAGTCAAGGGGCAACCTGCAGGCTCTCTCCTGGGTCTGTGTCCGTGAGGGAGCAGCCCAAGGGCCCTCTCATCCTCCAGCCATGGTTAGAATGCACACCACCCTTGCTCTTCCTTGCCGCCCTCCCTGTGGGCAGGTGGTTCTCTCAGCCTTGCCTCTGCCCCAACCTTCTAGCATGGGCTGCAAAATCCACAAAGTCTGGAGATAGATAGATTTAGGGTCTCCACCAATTATGGCTGCATGACTCTTGCAAGTGGCTCAGTAGCCCAAACCCTGAGAGTTACTTACTGATGCATGCAAACAATAGTGCAGACACCTGGGGGTTTGATGCAGCTTGTATAGTCCAGGGTGCCCAGTGCACGCTAAGCATTAGACAGACATTTCCCTTTCCAGTTTAGGGAAGGTGCTTCCCAAAGAAGAAAGCCAGTTGGTTTTTAAAGAAAAACAGTGACATAAAAATTCTGCAATGCAGAGAGACATCTGCGCTGACTTTCTACAGAACACTCCCCAGTTGTTCCTGGGAGCATTAAGTGCCCCTTTCTGCTCCAACGGCAGCATGTGTTTTTCCAGCCTGCCAGCAGCCACCCTGATCTTTCACAGCGTGTTCAGCTGCGTGACCCTTTCTCTTCCCGAGTGACTCTTTTCTGACCCTCCCAGTGTGTGTGAAGTTCCCTGAGAGCTGCAGCACAGCCTTACACTCATAGGAGGCCATGGTCAGAGACTTGCACTGTGTTCAGGAATGATTGATCCAGTGCCCTCCTAAGCACCGGGGGCATGTGGCATTTTCCAAGAGGCACATAAGCTTCTCTTCTCACATACTAAGGTGCAGCCTCCGTCCTCAAAGAACTGAAGGTTTAATTCCGTGGTAAATGTTGGTAGGCTAAAAAATGAGTGATAAAGATGGGTAGGCTAAGCTAAGGACGTGGGTTTAGTTCAAAACATTGGAGGAACAAAGCAGGATGAAAAGAAACAGCCACCATGAGAGGAGGCCAGTGGCACCTAGCAGGCATGGCGCCAGGTATGTTTACTATGTGGGCCTTCTTCACCATAATTCTATATTGATTAGTATCTTCACTCTGGCGATGAAAGCACTAGGGCCCTGATAAGGGCAGTAACTGATAATTCCCCACCCTGCCTGTGAGCAAGCGTCAGGGCAGCTGGTAACTCCCATCTACAGAAAAGAAGACATGTCGCCCAGCCTTGCCCTGGGGCCACAGCCTGGTTCAGGGTGGTTGTTTACCTGGGAGACTGTGAGAAGAAAGGAAATCAAGATGGTAACAGTCCAGCCACTGCCAAAGCGACGCAGGATGAGCCAGGCCAGCACTTCTAAGATCAGGATTTGGGCGAGGTGGAGAAAGAAGAACCCCAGGTGGGCATCAAACATGTTCATCGCCTCCAGTGTCCTGCGAAGCTCTTGAAAATCTTCCACCAGCTGGGGCTGCAAAGGGCGTTGCAGGGAAAGAGAACATGAACCCCAGGAGTGCTTCGCTTTATTAACTTAGTAATATAATTTAATCCACATAATTTCACGAACATGAGCGGTTTTAACTGCAGAGAGTTTGAGACACAGAAGCAAGTGAAATCTTTGGGGAAAAAAACGTGATTTTTGGTTTTATTTTTGAAAAAGATGAGCAGGGAGTTCTCAACTCTTCTCTGCCCCTGAACAGTAGTTTTGCGGAGAGAAAAGGGCATTTGACAGATGCTTAAGCTTAACAGCCACTGTTTAGACAATCAGCATGATTGGCGTATTGGCTGAGCTTTGGTGATGGCGGAGAAACTTGGGGGTCGGCATGGGTCAGTGTTACCATGGTTACGGTGTCGTGTGCGCAGCACGTTGCTAGTCCAGGGGATGCTTCCAGAGGGTGGTGAGAACAGAACCACACAGTCCCCTTACACTAGCCCTAGGGATGCATTTCATTCAGAGCTTCTCAGTGGATTCCAAGAAAAGACAGGGCTGCTACTGGCATTGATGCTGGTTGGTATCTCAGGTTCCTCTGGAATAAGTGTGTGTGTGCAGGACACTAAAGAAAATGACCAGGCTGTGAGAAGGTCAAACAAAACAATAGGGCTGTACAGCTGGAGGAAAAGAGGAAACCTGAGGATGAGAAGAAGCTTTGAGAACAACACTGGGGCCAAAGTTTTCATTA
This sequence comes from Myocastor coypus, assembly GCA_004027025.1. Classification (NCBI taxonomy): domain Eukaryota; kingdom Metazoa; phylum Chordata; class Mammalia; order Rodentia; family Myocastoridae; genus Myocastor; species Myocastor coypus. Next base: position 313 of record PVJA010038963.1, on the reverse strand, counting down.
AAGGTTTTGCTGGCATAACTTCAAAAGGATCCATTGGTCACCACATGGTTGGACTGATTGCTCTCTTGGGTCCTGGTTGGCCTTGGAATGCCGGTGGCCAGAGATGATTGTAATGGTTGATATTAACCAGGCATCTGAGGTGCACCCAGCCCAGAGGTCTTTCTCAACCCATTGACTGTCCAGGAGTGAAAAGGCACTGCATGCCTGCAGGGTGACTGGCCCGAATCACCAGCAGGGCAGTGGCTGACACCAGGCTTCATCCCTGCACCACGTCACGCTCACGCCCAGTTTTCCTTAGGCAGCAAGCTGAGCG
>PVJA010038962.1:0-19365 GCA_004027025.1 Myocastor coypus | reverse complement strand
ACTTTTGTGAGAAATGGAGAGGGATCCAGAGATGCAGGGAAATGGTGAAGGGAGACAATGATAAAAACAAGATTTAAGATTATGTCCATGTACCTGACGGAAACATGCACTAATAAAAAATTTCATATGTTTAAAAAGAGAGTGATGCTATTGATGTAGGTAACCAAACTACTCTACTCTCTTCATTACTCCTCCTCCTCCTCATCTATTCCAGTGTGCCAATTTTAGTCTTGAAACAAATTTCATAAAACCTATAGCAAATCATGATCTATGAGCCCCTCTCGAGTCTGTGTCCTCGCAAATTCTGATACTGAGAGGAAAGGGTGTATTTTGGAAAATTACAGTGTTGGTTAAAATTGGTTCATAGACCCTGGAACAGACAACCTGAGTTTATGCCTAAATAGTGGGGAGGTAACATCGCTTCAGTCCCTGATATCACGGTCTCTCAGCCAAGCACTGTTGTCACGACAATGAGGCATGGGGAACAACTCAGTTTGGAGCAAGTGTGTGTCTTTAGGACTATCCAAGGCAAAGGCAGAGCTCCAAGTTAAAACCCTTCTTAGAACAAAAAGAGAGGCGCATAGTCCCTTGCTGCTAGGGCCCCTTTTAGGAGGTGGCACCCACAGTGCTCTAACAGTGAACTCTGGCTCCGACAATTATAGTTGATAATCATGGGTATGTACCTGTTTGGTTGGACTGATGGATTGCATAGGTTTTGATTATTAGAGCCTCTGTTGTTATTGGTAGAAAGACATTTTTAAATGTATTTCAAATATGTCCTTTATTTATAGGAGACTTGTTTTAGATAAAAATTATGCATCATATAACTTATGGTAGAAAAAAAGAGAAGAATGCCTATGGAGATAGTGTTTTAAAGCTTTAGATGAAAGAAATTGAAACTCTCCAGATCAGACATGGAGAGCAAATGTATTGGCAGGCCAATTTTGTTTTAAAGATAAATGGCAACACTGTAAGTGAATATAGAACTAATAGAAGCAGCTGCTTTATGCAATTTACAGACTTATTTCACTTTGAACTTCAAGAGCTCTTGAAATAAGTGTTAGTATTATTTTAAAGATGCAGAAACTGAGGTTTTGGAATTCTGGGGAAATGAGATTCCTTGGTGGTGCTATACACAATCAATCTTCTTATCATTGTGTTTTTTGCCTCTCTGAAGTTGGGAAGAAATGAGTTAGATACATTTCATTTTCCTCTTTTATTCTTTTTGATCTACATTTTTAAAATGTATTTGACACAGGATCTCACTATGCAGCTTGGACTCACAGTGATCCTCCTGTCTCAGCCTCCCCAGTGCTGGGATTACAGGCTTGCACCACTGGCCCAGTTCTGCGGCCTGTGTGGCACACCCAGGTTTCTGGGGTCGGCATGGCATGAGGTGCTGGGGATCAAACTTGGGTCCTTGTGCTTGCCAGGAAGGCTCTTACACCGCAGAGCGATCTCCCCATCTCCCATCTGTCTCTTTTTTTTATTGTGAAGACATTTAAAAAATTTTGTGAAACTTTTAGATATACAAAAAAAGTTGCAAAGGCAGTTCTGAGCATCGATGCACCCTTCAGTCAACAACCCCTACATTAATGTCATATAAAATCACACAATTTGGTCCAAACAGGAAATTGGCATGCCTTGTTACTGAGAACTGGAGTTTATTTTGGCTTTTGCCAATTTTTGCACTTTGGTATTATTTGCTTGCAGGAGCCAAGCTAGGCTATGCCACTGCATTTGGTTGCTCTAATCTTTCCCACCTTCTGTCCTTCAATTTTGCTGCATGACTCCAGTCCTCGAATCATATCTGTTTTCCTTCCTTATCTTCTTCCTACCATTTAATCTTTTATTTTTTTATGGTTGGTTCAGCCCACCCTGGGGGTGGGACTTGCACAGCATATGGTGCTGGGGATAGAACTGTGGTCCCTGTGTACATGCCTAAGCTTGCCTAAACAGGCGCTTTAGACCACTGAGCTATTGGCCCTCTACCATTTAATCTTAATTTTATTTATTTGCTGCCAAATTGGTGCAACTGAAAAAAAGGAAAAGGCTTTGACAGATACTGAACTAGTATGGAAAATTTTATAAGTGCCTTACAAAGAGTATGAAATATTATTTTGTTACTTTATATGAAAAACTGAGAAAAACTGCTATCAGATCTGTATCAATTATCAATTCAGCTATCTTTAGAAGCATGACCTGAAGAAGTGTTCTTTTGTCAATTACTACTTAAAATCTAGTTCTGTATAAAAACAAAATATATTTGAAAATCAGATTCAGAAAGTGACCTCACAACGTTCCTTTCTCATTTGCTCGAACTTTGAATCTTTTGATTCAATTAACATATAAGTTGTTTTGTTTGTTTGTTTTTGGTACTAGGGATAAAGCTCAGGACCTTGTCCTTGCCAGGCAGGCACTTACACCACTGAGCTATCTCCCCAGCTCTATAAGAGATTTTAAACTGTAATGGCTTTGATTTTCAGGTCACTGCTTTATTCTGCACTCTTGAAGATATTAAGCTCTGTGCGACTTTTGATTACACATATTTGTTTTTGGACTGGAGTAGAATCATTTTGAAGTTGCCTCTAAAGTTAATTTTGAATGCCAGAGTGCCAATACAGTAATGAAGCCAGTGCAATAGGCGTGCAACTCTGTTATAATATTAAAGTGAAGGCAGAAAACCTAATGAGTCTGTCAGCAGATGCTGCATTTAGTCAGAAAATTTTTGTTCAGAATTTTTCAGCATTTTTCAAGGCAGAAAGTGATGCCTTAAAATGAAAATACTCAAACGAGAGGTTTAGGGCATCTCCCTTGAAGATCACAGTACTGCAGAGAATTAATAAGACTTACAAAAAGCAAAATTACATATCACATTGCAGAAAACTACAGGCCCTTTAATATTGCTGTCGTTTAAACAAAGATAAAGGAAAGGGCCACCGTGAGCTGACAGGTAAATGCTGCTGGATGAAGAAGACATTTAAGCCAATGTTACTTTCCCTCCGCAGAGACAGAAGGAATCAGTTAGCTTGTTTAAGGTGACACACATAAGTGACGATGCAGCTCGAAGGAGCCTCAGGGGAAGTGCCGCGCTGTAATTAGATTGGCACCCTTCACAAAGTCGCTTTCTCGCTTGCTCGCACTCTGAATCTTTTAATTCAGTTAACTTATAAGTGGTTTTAAAAAGCCCTATGCACATTAAAACCGTTCCTTCCCACGAGCCCTGCAATTTAATATGCATGAAAATGACCACTGTCTTTTGCTCCCCCACTCCAGACATTGACTTTCTTGTGGTCAAACTGATAGTGCTCACAAACTGCTGTAGCATGATTCCAGCATGTGGACTCCCTACACTGTAAGGGCTCTAGCAGAGCGCCCGCTGGTGTCCCGGAAGCTGCTGCAGCTGTGCTCACTTTGCTTGTGCTTCTAGCAGCGCTGGTAAACAGACAGAGGACCTCTTAATACGCAAGGTGAAGGGTGGGTAGCCCCAGAGGCCTGTAGGCTGCAAGAATTGGTGGCTGGCAGGATAGTTCAGCCTAAAGTGCCTGCTTGGGCAAACTCAGTCAGGCACAGGGGACCACGGTTTGATTCCCAGCAGCACATGCAGTACCAGATTCCCTCTCAAGGCAGGTCTAGCCAGCCAAAGAAAAAGACTACAAGGAAGCTCTGAATACTCAATTGGAATTGAAAGGGAAACATAGTTCCAAAGAAAATAGTAAGAAAAAATCATGGGTCAGCACCTTACTTTCATCTGTCTGTGTATACAGAGAGAATATTAAATCTCTCTGGACAGAGCAAACAGTAAGAAAAAAAACTTCCTTGTGTGATCCAGATGCTGTTTAATGTATTTGTAAGTGGTATCACTTCAGAATGAGAAGGCGTGATGTTTTTGTGTTTTCTTTCTTGATTTTTTCCCTTTCTTTCTCTTCCTCCCTCCCTCCCTCCCCTCTATCCTTCTCTCCCTCCTTCCCTCCTTCCCATCCTCCCTCCCTTTCTTTTAAAGATAGGCTCTGGCTATATAGTTTAGACTGGTCTGGAGCTCATGGCGATCTTCCTGCCTCAGCCTCTCAAGTGCTGGGATTACAGGCATGCAACACTGTGCCTGGCTTGTGCATGCTTTCATCATGCTTAAAAGAGGTATTTGTTGTGTTAAAACTGGTTAACACTTATTTGGCCAATAACGTGGGGGAAAGGACCTACTTATGGCTAGGGACCAAGACATTCTTTGCAGGGAGCATCACTTGTGAGGTTTCCACGTTTGTAATTAAAGTACAATCCATGGGCTCCACCTCCTACTACCATCACATATGAGTTGAAAGTGTACCGCTGAGGGGACATATTCAGCCCATAAGGGAAAGCTTGATAATAATGCAGGGTGTCAGATTCTACTTTTGACTTATTGTTTCAAATTCAGCTTTTTAATAAGATCTTCAGATGATACATCTGCACATTAAAGTTTGAGAATCACTTTGGGATATACCTTACAAAATTAATCATAAGATTTATTATGCAAGTTATGAGCCTAAATTTATCTTTATAACGAAGACAAGATAGGTATGACTCTGAGATACTCCAATATATAACTGAATTAAATTTACTCATGTGGATTATAGATTTTGGTATCTATGCTTACTTGGGAAAGTATGAGCTTCTAAAATGTGAAGACTAGAATCTTGAATACTCTGATACAGTTCTCAGCACCATATTCTGAGTTCAGGTGTGGTGTGGGTACCTCTTGCTTTACCACCTTTGTAGATGTAAATTCTTGGGAAATAGTTATGGGTGGAGCTGTGCAAAAGGTGAAGGTGAAGGCAGTGGAAATGGAGCAGGGAGACAGGAGACGCACAGCTTTATGGAGACAGTAATGGGTATTCCAGTGAGATGTACACATCTGAGCCTGCAGATACCTTTTAAAATGAGCTGGTAGAGTCAACCACTGTCACCCTCAGTGACGTTGCCATAAGTTACTGGCAAGCGTGACTGTGTGGGTGGGTTGGGGTAGGTACAGTAGCAAATAAAGACCCCTCAACTCAATGTTCCTTTTACCTTTCTCTTTCCTGATGACCTCTTCTGCAAGTTGAGCATCCTTACTTTCACAAGAAACAGACTTCTTCTACTGCTCAGCATTTTCTGAAGTAAAAACTTCATTTCTTTTTCAAAAGGTTTTGCTTTCTATAAAGTCACTGTCTTCCATTTATTTACAAAGTCTGTTCTTAGCTTACTTTCTCCCCTCCGTAACAAGTTCAGTTAGTAGAAATCAGCTAGTTAAAAGGAGAGGCTACAATAGTTGGAATGTGGTGTTGTCCAGATCATTTGTTCAATATTTGAATGTGAGAGTTTGCCTACCTAGTTGGCCTCATTCCTGAAAATTACTAAAGAACAGAGACATCCTGAATGGTAACTGGAAAAGCAGCACATTGCAGTTTTACTTTATTTCTCCTTCCTCACCACTTTCTGCTGAAAGAATGAGCTGAACACCACTATGCAGGACCTGCATGGGAAATGTTGCTGTTTTCATTCTAACTGGGCTGAAGTCTCTCTAATTTCTGCTTTCATTGTGCTGTCAAGGAATCAAGAAAAGGGCCAGAAAGAGCAAGAAGTTGAGTCAGTAGCCAACCATATTATGCTCAGTTTTTCACATTTATTAAATGAAACCATTTGCTACATGCTATCTGCCATGATATAATGTCATCAATTTGGATTATAGGTCAATTATCCAAATTTACTTTTCTGAGATATCTCCTTTGAATATGAAAGACAATTATAGTTCAAACCTTTCTTATGCACAAAACTTTCCACAAGAGCTATGCATTAACTACAGCTTTGAGCTGTTTCATCCCACCAAACCTCTTCTCTTTCCAAGGTCATCTGTTTTACTACATCACTGAAAATGGAGTGGGACATTTGGTTCTGTTTAATCGAATTTCATGCTCTGCTGCCTCTGTCTTATGGGCTCTTTGGTAATTGATCAAGTTTTCAATTAAAGTCTTCTATCTTTGTTTTAATTCTTTGTTAAGGTTTTTATTCCATTAGATGATTTCATGAGATCTAAACTGCTATAACTCCTTGTTATCAATGTGCTTGATCAGGCCAATGTGTACTGGCTTTTGAATTGAAGAAATATTCTTTCTTTCTGCTTGGCTTCCTCTCATTTCTCACTGTGAAATTTCTTCTTTTGATGAGTTTGTCATTTAGAATCTTTCTATTTTGATTCATTTGTTCAGCAAGGGATTAGTTTACTTTATGTGTTTATCAGGACTTTTTCTTTAAGCTGTCACTGTGCACTTTTTAACTAGCTTGTTCAATACCAATCAAGCAAAATGGAAGTAGAGTTTCCTAAGCAGCAGCTAGAAATGGCTATAGTTAATAAACAGAGAGCCTGTGACATTCCCTTTTAGGTGGAGTGCTTCTCAGTGAGGTCTTTCTAATGAGCTGTAACATTACTTGATTACTGACCTATTTTATTGTTTCTATACATCAGCTAACTGCTAACGCATTAAACATATGCAGCAGCACATTTATCTGGTTACACTGATTACTCACTTTTATCCTTGATAAGGAAAGTTTCATACACGAAGCAATAATAAATCAAATCTTCTTTGAAATTCATTAATGGGTAGTCTATTCTAATACTCTATTTATTAAAATCAATGCATTAAAAAACAGCAAAACACACCAACAGAATCAGTGGAAACGAGTTTTGTCTTAAGAAGGGATTAACTCACTGCAAACATAATCCTTCATTCCAAAATGTGAAATTCAAGCTTTAAGTTTTATACTTTCACTGCTGTGGGAAACTCCAGACAACTCTGTCACATGGACGACTTGCTAATGCAGGGTAGGCTGCATGAAAGGTTCATTGCTTAGTGGTTTTACAATCTGAAATTATCAGTTTATGATAATCTTCAAATAAAGTGTGACAGCCTGTGAAATGCACTTATTTTATCAATTTAAGATGCAAAACCAACATACTTTCTCATCTTGGTTGCCTATATCTTAAAGAAGAGCGGTTTCTAAGACTGCTCGTGATTCACACTTTTTCAAAGGCATGCTGTTGATTCTTCTAGAAGAGGGTTTTGAAGTAATTAAATGTTATTTCTACAAGTATGTTTTTAAGGTTGAGAATCTAGTGATTATTTTGCTAATATTTTCGAACTATTTTATTGCTTCTTTAATTTCCATTTTTTTTCATGATTAAAATTTAGTTTATTGCATGAATTAAAATGTTCATGAGGGCCAGAGAGATAGCTCAATGGAGTAAAGTGCCTGCTTAGGCAAACATAGGCAAGCACAGGGACTGCAGTTTGATCCCCAGCCCCACATGTTATGCCAGCACTGCCCCAGCATGGGCTGAGCCAGCCAGATTCTGGGCATAGTGATGGCATGCCTGTAATCCCAGCACTGGGGAGGCTGAAAGAAGTAGGATTACCATAAGTCTGAGCTGCATAGTGAGATCCTGCAACAAATACATAAAAAATGAATAAACAACATTAAAAAAATAAAACTGTGCAAGAAGCAGGGCACAGTGGTGGCACACACCTGTAACTCTAGCACTCTGAGAGGTGGCAATGGGAGGAGCATGAGTTCGTCAACTTAGTGCCTCAGTGAGATCTAATCTTGGCAAAAACTAAAACCCAAACCAGGGCTAGGCATGAAATTTAAAAAAATATGAGATTATATTTTAAAGATGGGTCAGGGTAGAACTCAAAGGATCTGTGTGAATAACAAGAAGTCTCTGCAGAAATTGGAAAAACTAAACACACCAACATTTGACACAAATTTTAATCATGCTTTTGTAAGTAGAGCTAACAACTGCACATCCGGGCAAATGTGCATGCACTTCTGGATCTGTTTTGGGAAGGGCATAAAAATGTAGTCCAGTAGGAAACTATGCAATACCCTCTCACACGTTCCTAACTTAGATAGGTACGTCATTATTAAATTTTAATATTGACAAGAGTCTGATTTCCTAATTTGTAAGTATAATCTCAGTCCTCAGATATAAAACTCCTCAACTATCCCAGAAATTGTTTGTCTTAACAAAAATCATGTTATTTTAAAAATTTATGATGTGTTGTGCCTAGCCAAACTGAACTCTGCTATACCATAAATTCAAAACTAGTTTTGTCTTAGGATGCAAACTGTTGGTTGAAAAGGCATTTGCTCCTACATCTTCTGCTTTTAAGGCTGTGGTTTCCTACCTTGAATGTATAGTTTCACTTGAGAGACAATATATGTTCAGTAGATGTTCAAATTCCTATCCAGCAGATCTGAAGTAGGATTCAGAAATTTGTATTAAATGTAGCCCATGTCTTCCCCCATGTTCCATGTCATTCCGATGAGGATTTTTTTAAGTAGAATCTCACAATACATTGAAACAGACCTACTTTTAGTAGGTCAATACTTTAGTTACAACACAAAGACTTTAAAGTGTGCAGATATTTATTCAGTTGATCTGATGGGTCACATTGCGAAAACTATTCAATATTATGTCCCTTTTTTTATGGTTCAACATTGGTTTGGTAACAATATGGAAAGGCACTCAATTTGCATATTTTGTTCAAATTATTTCAGAAAACACCATCTTTCTTCTTTATCTTTCCCTTTCTTTCTTTCTTTCTTTCTTTCTTTCTTTCTTTCTTTCTTTCTTTCTTTCTAAGTAAATCTGTCCTTGAGAGGCTAAATGAGCTCTTTCCTGGGCTTAGATGATTCTTATCTCATTATGAGATAAGAAGTTTTAAATGAACATAGTGATTTTTTTTTTAATTATTTATCCCCCATTACAGGTACAAAAAATCTCAATGAGACTCTTTTAGTGTTAGTTATAACCATGCTTCTATTTCATTAAGAAAGTTGTTGTCCTTAAAATTTTCAATTTGAAATAAAGCCACAACATCTGAGTTCAGTTTTGTCATATATGCATTACTGTCATTGTCCTCCTACTTGCTATTTTTATTGTCAGCCAATGAGATACTTAATTCCTTCAGTGTGGTTAGAAGACACTGGCTCATTGGGGCCCCAAATTTATGAACTGGAGATTAGAGTTGAGAATGATGGCTGATAAATGTTCTTGACTTGGCCATGGGTATACTGCAGGCATTTAATAGCAGTTGCACTGACTTGTATTTAATAACAGAGAACTGGAGATTTATATATTTTTTTTCCTTGTGGAGAAAAGTATCATGAGTTGGGCCCAAATTGTTAGAATTGAGTTACGTTCTGAGTTCTTAAATTATCATCAACATCATTGTTTTTGTTGTTGTTGCTATAATAATTATTATTTTGAAGCAGGATTTTCTTCAGTTGCTAAATTGTCCACACTGGGCTTAAACGTGTGACACTTCTGCCTCAGTCTATGAGAATATTGGGTTATAGTCATGCATGACCATGCCTAGAAAATTAGAGTTGACTATGTATAATAAAATTTTACTTTGCATTTACAACAGAGTTGTGTCTCTCTACTGCTTTGGACAGGTCCACATTACTGAAGGGGTTCATAGTATAGGTCTCAGTGGTTCTGGTACATTCAAGTACAGGGACATTTTCAATACTTTCATGTTAGCTAAAGGGTACACACTGGAAGTTCCCTAAAGTACTTTATTGGGTATGACTATCTTTTGAAAAAGCTTTCCTTCAAAAGAATCTTCTGGTTGATTATTTTTATCGAAGGAGTTTTAGATCTTGACTGTCAAGATACTTTAATAGAGGGATTGCTGATAAATCCTTGATGTGTTCCTGTCCAGCAATTCTATGCAAGCCAACCTGATGTTCCAAGTTCTAGCTCTAGGCATAGAATATGAATCCCTGCATCCTAGACTGGAGCTGATATTTGCAGTGGAAATTGTAGTTTTTGCAAAGGAATCTGAATATTATTTTCTTAAATGCTTCCACAAAAAGTTTCTGTTCATGCTGTCATTCCCTCTATACTTTTCCAGTTCTTCGAATTTCTAAGAGAAAGTGTACGTATTGATTAGTGAGTGTGAGACAACAGGAGCCAAGGAACAAGAACAGCATGAAGAGCAGCAGATCCTCAGTGCTTTCTGCTTTTGTAAGCATCGGAGTTTATTTCCCTAGGTAGTCTCTCCTTTGAAGTGACCAGGGAGGATATTGGCAAGCAATAACTGATTATAAGATAATTTTCACTCAGTAACTTGGGAACAAAAAGAGTCCAGTGCTTGTCACCTTGCATGCTCATAAGAATGATCAAATCTTTCTTTTATAAAGCTCAGAAAGGAGCTATTGGTGCACCCCCAGGCTACATTACAAGGTTCATTGTATGGTAACAGAATATACTGAGACAGATTGACATTCTTCTTTGTGAATGAGCTAGCATGATCTTCCATGGCTTTTAACTCTAAAATTCTAAGATTTTCAATAAGGACTGATTATGTTTCTCTAGCTTCTGGAACTGATGAAATTTTCTGCAAAATAAATGCTGGTTTGTGTGTTTGAGGACTGTGAAAGGTTGATCTTTTGCTTGTGTGGCTTTTCTTCAAAGATGACTTAGTGGATGCTTGCTGATAAGTATCATCAGGGATAGGAGAGTGATGATATTCCTGAAAGTTTTTGTTTATTTTTATTTTGGTAAATAAGACCTTTGAAAGTATTTATAACTCCAAACAATTCTCCTAAGTGAGAAAACAGGGATTATTCTTGGGCAGGTTCTGAGAGAATGTCAGAGAGAGGAGAGGGCAAGGAGAGCTTTCCTACCTCTGCTCTGATAGAAGACAGCGCTTAAGAGAACTTGCAGGAGATATCATAATAGGACTCTAAAATGTTTCATTTTAGAAAATAGGGAAGTGGTGAAGACAGGAAGAAAACCAAAAACAGAATGGATAAAAATGAAGTTCACAATCATGGCAGTGTATCAAAGGGACACAGAAGCCAACAGAAATAGCTTCCAATGGCCAAACCTGGAATAATTTAATCAACAAAATAATATGGTACTGGATTTTATTCCAACATGTGAAATAAGCGCATAGGGGTTCTATATCAACTAAATGATTAGATGAACTATTTAGAACAAATAAAATGTGCAAAAATGTCATGAACAAATTGCAAAGATACTTAGTACTTGTTAAAGAGAATTTCTCTAGTTCTTAAGTCTGGTTTCTGTATGATAATCTACTTCCAGAATCCACAGTATGGGAAGAGGGGAAATGAGTGAATTCACAATTCAGAAATTTGAAGAATACTGCCCTAGGTCACATAGTGAAGTTTAACACCCAAAGTTATGTCACACTGATGGTGTGACATAAGAAATTACCATTAAGAAATGAGAGTGACTACGACCTCTAAGAAAACACATTACCATGACCTACTCTGGAGAAAAACATGAAAAAATCCTAATGCAGAGACAGTATGCCAAACATCTGATCAACAATGCTCAAAACTTTTTAGGTCAGCAAATGCAGGTATATGAGAAATTGTAATAATTATTAGGAGCCCATAATTATTAAGAGACATGAATACTCCATGTGATGTGGAGCCCTGAAGAGGAAAAAGGAGAGTGGAGAAAATGTGAAATAATCAGCATGAAGTGTGAACATTAGTTTAAAAAAGACATTGTGAAAGAGCCTGCGAAATTGCTCAGGAGAATAAGTGCCTGCTTAGGCAAGTGCAGGGACCAAGGTTCAATCCCTGGCACCACATGCCATGCCAGCCCCACCACACAGTGTGCTGAGCCAGAGACGAAGTCGGGGCATGGTGGTGCAGACCTTTAATCCCGACTCTGGGAGGCTTGGAAACAGGAGGATCACTACAAGTCCAAGCTGCATAGTGAGACCATGCACAAAATACTTTAAAAAAAAAAATCTGAAAACATATGTCGTGAAGTATTTTTATGTGCATGTGTAAACATATTTAGAATTGTAATAAAAATTATTGGTAGTATGATACCACATAATCATGAAGAACAAATTATCCTCTTCATTCAAACTGATTGCTTCAAAGTGAAGATCTGGCCATAATTATACTGAAGCATTGGATGGTTATACAATGTCTTGTTGGTTAGATTTTTAACTATAGAGTTAATTTATGCAAATCTCTGAAGACAGTACATGCGCCATTAAAGATGTTCAGCACTTTTATTATCAATTAGAAAGATGAACTTATGTCAAGACACCCACTTACCCACTGGTCTATATAGCAACTGCTGGGCTTGATGATAATGGTTGTAACTGATATTTGTGTACTGTTTTATAGCTTTAAAGGTAATTATGCATGTTAATTCATTGAAGACTCCCACCAGCATCATAGGCTATACAGTGTAATGTTTCCATTTTACAAGTGAAATCAGTTCAAAGAAATAAAGGTTATCAAAAACCGTAGATGTGTGCCAGAGTGGCAACTCAACTTCTAATTTCCAAGTCCATATTCTTCCAACCCATGAGACTTACTTGTGGCTCTTCTTTACTTGGAAGCACTCAAAATGTTTTCCATTTTAATGAATCCTGAAGAATATACTGAGAAAAAATGTTGATCCAATATTTCATTCTCAATATTTTATCATGTAATGTTTCACAATACCTTTAGGAAGACAGAAAAAATAAACATTGACCTCTGTACTTCATAAATGAGAATACAAAGGTTTTTTTTTTAAAGAATTATTTATTTATTTATTTATTTATTTATTTATCTTGTTTCAGAACCTTTGTTTATTCACTCATTTTTATGACCGGCTCAGCCCACCCTGAGGGCAGGGCTGGCGCAGCATGTGGTGCCGGGGATCAAACCGCGGTCCCTGAAGCCGCCCAAGCTTTCCCAAGTAGGTGCTTTAGATCACTGAGCCATCCCGCCGGGCCCTGAGAATACAAAGATTTAACAGTTTTCTTCTTTTTATATCAATCATTTCTTAGAATCTTAAAGTAACTGGACCTTAAACTGGACCAGTGGTGGCAAATCTATAACACATAGAGCAGCGGTTCTCAACCTGTGGGTCGCGATCCCGGCAGGGGTCGAACGACCAAAACACAGGGGTCGCCTAAAGCCATCGGAAAATGTTATTTATTTGGAATTACAGTTTCGAAGTAGCCACCAAAATTATTTTTTGGTTTGGGGTCATCGCAACATGAAGAACTGTATTGTGGGGTCACAACATTAGAAAGGTTGAGAACCACTGAGTCAGAGTAGTGTTTTACTTTTTTTTTTTTTAAATTTTTAATTTTATTTATTTATTTATTTTTCTTGTTTCAGAACCTTTGTTTGTTTATTCACTCATTTTTATGGCCGGCTCAGCCCATCCCGAGGGCAGGGCTGGCGCAGCATGTGGTGCTGGGGATGGAACTGCGGTCCCTGAAGCCGCCCAAGCTTTCCCAAGCAGGCGCTTTAGACCACTGAGCCATCCCGCCGGGCCCTTGTGTTTTACTTTTAAGCCAAAAGATTTCAATGTACTATTATTTTTAAAAAGTTTTCACCACTCAGCAATACTAAGACAATATTTGAATCAAAGGAAATATATTATGAAAGGAGCGTGTGCTATGAGTTATGGACAGTATAGTCATGAAGATGTTAAGATGATTGTCCTCTAGGATTTGGCTCTGTGTGCTACCATTTTTTTGAAATTTAAAACTAAATTAGATAATATAACCCTAGATATGCATTTTGTGCTTGGAATTTAACCATGAGAATGTAATTGCATTTATTCAACTAAGTGTTACATGGTAATAATGAAGTTTTAGATTTCAGAAATTAGACAATTCTAATTTATACAGGTGAAATTTTAATTTTTAAACTTTTATTTATTTATTTTTAAAAAAATTTAAAAAAGAAAATGTTTCATAAAATTAAGACATTCCTGGAATTATATAGTCATTGTTAGTGTACGTAGCAGATTGGTTGCAGAATTTCTCCCAATTACTAATAATCATGCTCAATCCTTGTATAAAATAGTACTATATTAAAATATAACTTAGGAACATCTCCAAATAATTTATATAACCTTTACATTACTAACAGTACTAAATACCATGTAAAAACTACATAAGTAGTTGCTATATTGCATTGTTTAAGGCATAATAACAAAGAAAAATGTTTATAGATGTTCAGCACAAAATGTCTTGACTTGGAATAAGTTGAATTATTGGATAAGGAATCCATATATCTGTATAGTTAAATGTACATATATGAGCATATAATTGTTATGAATATTCATGTGTTATGATTTGCATCTAGCTGTCTCTGCAAAGCCTCATACAGTCATAGGGTAGCTTCTCGAGTTTGTGATTCATTCTTGAGCTAATGCTACTATTATGGACGTGAGTACTACACCCATCTTGAGGCAGACAATCTGCATTATAATGTATAGAGGGAAAAGAGTCCAGCTTCCGGGTCACAGCTGCTGCTCTTCTCTGTTGCTCTTTGCTATTTTTCCCTACCATCAGTGGTTGTCCCATGTCATGTGCCACTCTGCCTTGGAGCTTGCTGGGTATGGATTGAAACCTCCACTAACTGAGAGCTAAATAAACCTTACTTTCCTCAATTCTGGTGTGTTGGCTATTTTGTTCCAGCAATGAGAGAAGAATAACTGAGACAGAATTTAGTACTGATAAATAGGATTGTTGCTATGACCTTACCATGTGGATTATCAGTTTTAGTGAATGACTTATGGGAAAGGACAGGGAGAGTTTGGAGTGGAAGATTCTGGTTATAATTCAGAAGACAAGAAAGCCGATGGAAATTCTGCCTGTAAAGATTAGGTGGGGGAGTTTTCTTCTGGCAAAGACTTCAATGGTTATTGGACTCCAGACAAATGTATTATTTCTTTCTTTCTTTCTTTCTTTCTTTCTTTCTTTCTTTCTTTCTTTCTTTCTTTCTTTCTTTCTTTCCTTCCTTCCTTCCTTCTTTCCTTTCTTTCTTTCTTTCTTTCTTTCTTTCTTCCTTCCTTCCTTCCTTTCTTTCTTTCTTTCTTTCTTTCTTTCTTTCTTTCTTTCTTTCTTTCTTTTTTTCATAGCCCGGGATTGAACTCAGGCTCTGGTGCTTGCCAGGCTAGACAATGGATGTTATGGGTTGGCCAGAAAGTGTATGTTTGCATTTTAGCATTTTATTCATGTCCAGAGACATTGCCTGAGATTGAGATTAAGCGTTGCAGCTTGGTTAATCTTGTAGAGGAAATTTCCATGCAGTCAAATGTTGAGGCAGCAGCAAGGCTACTGTTGTAGGCTTTTAGTCAGATTTATGTTGAGAATGAAGAGCAAAGAACCCAGGAGAGTGAGTTAAAATGCTGTGAGTTTGGCCAGAAAGGAAACACCAATAAAGCTGTGGACTACAAAGACAGAGCTTAGAGAATCTCCATTGTTGAGAAGGATCAGGAGAATAGAAAAAATAACCTGAGGGCATCATAAGGAATAGCAGGACACCACCCTTTGCAGCATCTAAACTGTAAAAGTGAAACATTTTGGTTGGAGGAGAAATTCATAGAGCACCAGGTTCCAGAATGGCAGTGTCATACAGAATTTGTTCCCTGGAATCAGGTTCAGCATGCCCAGTGATCCAGATACTGGATCCCTACAGCCAAGAGAAGGAAGCCTGGCTACTGCACCAGCTGGCAGCAGACCATGGCACCATCTACATGGCATTGATTGTAGGTGCACGAAGAATTTAAGAGTTCTGAGGCTTTGCAGGTTTCCACCTAGATTTCAGAAGACCTGGAAGGCCAGGCAGTGTGCTCCTGGGACTTCAGTGCATGAAACTGTGAGTCAGAAGCCTATAGTGCAGTGGAGACCTCAGAAATTAAGAAAATCAAGGAATGTGGATCATTTAAGGAAAACTGCAAAGAGGGAGCAAAGCCAGTCTAAGAGAGATGCTCCTAAAGATGCCATAGAGGTGGAGCCACATGAAGTTCACAATTCACCACAGATTGCTTTGGACCTTCCACACAGAACAGCAAGACTTAGTGTTTGCCTTTCTAGATTTTGGGCTTGCTTTGGTGCCAGTGTATCCTGCTGCTTATACCTTTAGGAACGGTAGTGTTTTTCTTGTGCCACTGAATGTTGAAAGTGTTTAAAGTTTCATTTATACAAAAGCTCATAGCTAAGAGTTTGCCTTAGATCTTGGCAGAGACTTGAGACTTGGACCTTTCTGCAATGGTGAAATTGTAGATCTTGGGCAACCCTTATACACGGACTAAAATGCATTTTGCAGCATGTGTGTAAAATATGTGTGCCATTGTCAGAAAGGGGAATATGGGCACTAATCAGAAACCCAATCCTATGGACATAAGAATGTTAGACTTTTGTAAGGAAAGGGACAAGAGAGTAGGAGGGCTAAACAGGCCTCATGAATTCTTTAATTGAATAATATTGTGTTACAAACACAATTATCTCAACACTTAGTAACTGTTATGGTTTGTGTCTAGATCTCCTCCTTCCAAGCCTCATACAGTTATGGGGTCAGGCCTAGGGAATGTTCATTTGATTCATTGTGCTAGAATTATGGTTGTGAATGCTACACTACCCTAGATTGGGAAGCTTGCATAAAATATAAGGGGCATAAAAAATCTGGTTGATCTCTTTTCTTGTTGCATTTGCTGTCTTCCACAGCTATGAACAGTTGACCCTCTGCCATGTGCCATCCTGTTTTGGATTCAGCAAACTATGGAGTGAAGCCTCTACAGGGTATGAGCTAAACAAACCTTTAACCTTGGGAATCAAGTATTTCATATTAGGTATCAGGAATGAGAGAAAAGTAACTAAGACAGGGACTTAAAATAATTTGAAAAATATTCCATGGTATGTGTGGATGGGAATGCAGATGTGTATTCTGTTTTAAGTTTTTCTATGAGGTTGCAGAAGAGGTGTCTACTAGCGCTATGGTCTCATCTGATGGTTGACTGGTGGGAGCATCCACTTCCGAGATCATTCATGGGTTATTGACAAGATTCAGTTTCTTACTGTTGTGAGAGGACATCCCCAGGAACTCAGGGTCTGTTGGAAAAGATGTCTTGTCTAGTTCTTTGATGTACAGGCTCCCTCCACAGGACATGGTCATAGCAGCTCACTCTTCTCAGTTCACAAGAGTAAGCAAGTGCCCAGATGGGACACGCCATCACTACTATCATACTCTTTACGTGAAAGTAGATCTATCACACACTCAAGGAGGGGAATTGTATAAGGCATGCATGGAAGTGGGGATTACTGGAAGTTACTGTTAACCTTAATTGTACTAACTTAACTGGCTTGGAAGATGACTAGGAGAAACACACTTCTTGGAGTGATACAAGGGCCTAACTTTGGTGTGTCTATCGCTCTCCAGCCCGTTCTTCTCTGCAACTTTTCTCCAACTCTGTTTCTCTGTCAGCATGAGCTGTGCAGCTTGGCTTCATCCTGCCCTTTGACCATCGTGTTCCTGGGTAAGGACTGAATGCTCTGAAACTAGAAGTTAAATTCAGTTTTTCCTTACTGAGTTGTGGGTATCAGGGCATTATGTACCAGTGACAGGAAAATGGATACACAGAGTCGGCTTTGTGACTGCCTACTACACAACCATAGTTTGTGGAAGGAAATACTAAGCGATACTGAAATAAAGTTGCTGTATTTTGGACCAGAAATGGAAGGAATGAAGAAACTAGGTGCCCCTCTGGGCCTAGGCAATATTGTGTCTCGTAACTGGATTGGTCATGGGGATGTGGTCCCCACGCACATGTGACACATACATAATGCCCAAGGCATCACAGACAGGATCACTCCTCACCAAGGCCACTGAGGAGTCTCTGAAGATAAGTGTGGAATGTGTGACTGAATTCCAACTAAAACACTGTAAATCAGAGTTGAGTGCCACCTCACTTGGGTGAGTAAAAACATCCCACACACTATCCTCTGTGTTTCTATTTTTAGTCACAATGGAAAGGAGATAACACTGTAAGGCCCATGTTGAATATGAAAATCCAAGATGAAAGAAACTTTGCCATCTAAGCACATGATGAGAGGGAGCTACCTGCTTATTGGAAACATTTATCTTGAACACAGAGAAAAAGAGTTCTACTGGATTAAGTACAGAGGATATAGAGTGCATTGATTCGAGAAACGAGCATTGCTCCAGTGGCCGTAAGAACCAGGTACAGTATCTGAAGCAGAAGTCCTGAAACGAAAGGTTAAGCTCCAGTAATGCCAAAGAGAGTCAGAAACTTAAGCTGCTAGTTTAATTACCTTTTAATTCAAAATGCATAGCACAGTTCTTTGTAATGTTGGGTAAATGAAAAGGGCTGATGCAAGTTAGGCACTTAGTAGAGTTTGTGCATGTAACTATGGTATGTGTAAGGTTTATAGCTAACAAAGTTAATTTGAGTTTAATGCAATACCCTAAATAAAATTTCAGATGGTGATTTTTTTTTTCTTTTATTCATTCTGCACTTGCTAATGTGTTGCCTTCAATCACTGTTGCGGAATTCAGAAACTAAATTGGTAAGAAATGAAAGGTTCAAGTTAAGAGCCTTAAAGTCAAATATTAGATTTAAGAGCAGTGAGTATAGAAGTACTATCAACAATAATAAATTTTCTTCACTAAATAGTGACCTTAGTCAATCAGCTTTTATTATTGACCCAGATACATTATGGGTCTATTTTTTCCCCAAAGCATCTTAAAGAGTTTTGGTTACTTTATAAATCACATAATATTTTGTATATCAAATCAAACTGTGTGTTTAATTTTTCCAACTTTTATAGTCATATATTATCTATGTGCCTGACATTTGGCTATGTTCTAGAAATATTGATATAAAAATTGTTTCTCTCCTCTTTTAGAAGAATTCAATTGAGAAAATTAAAGAAAATCTTGCTCATGGGCAGGCTTTTGTGGGCAATAATTGAAGGGCTTTCATAATGCTTGGAAAATATATGTGGACTGAGTGGTAAAATTTGATCTTAATATTTTATTTTTCTTTATCATTACTACATTCCTTGCTGCCAAACTTTTGTATATTCAAGCTTGCATTTTTGTATTCATTGCTGGTTTGTTCCTCACATTTTGTTTGATTTATCTTGCTCAAAGAGAAGAAGACAAAAGAAAAGTAGTACTTGCTACATGAAGGAATGTTTTTGTGCTGTTTTGGTGAAATCTTACCATTCTGTAATCAGTAAACTCTAGCTCCTTGTATGTGGCAAATCTGACAGGGTCAAACATCTGGCTGGCAGCTTGGGGTGGAGCAGGAATTTCTGTTGCCTGGAAAATGTGTGTATGTGGGGAGACCACAGCACTTAAGCAAGGAAGGCCGCTCTGTGAACTTAAACATGTCCTGTGGGTTTGCAGAACAGTTAGAGTCCTGCTGAGGAACAAGATTTAATGGTGCGAAAGAAGGCAGTCCCAGTTCGAGGATTGCTTTTCTGTATTTATGCCACTATATTTTCTCTTGATGCTGCTGTTTCCTCTGCA
>PVJA010038961.1:0-19452 GCA_004027025.1 Myocastor coypus | reverse complement strand
GGGAGGGGAGGGGAGGGGAGGTTTGCCCGGTCTCTGTGCTCGGATCCTCCCTATACTCTCTGCTGACTTCCTGGGGTGGCCTCAGTTTCCCCCTCTCTCAGGCGTAGAGCCTGCCTCGTGGAAATGTTTCCACTCCCTGTGGGTCCAGCAAAGGCCCAGTGTGCTGTCGCCATCTGTTCGCTGTCAGGGAGCCGCTCAGCCTGTGTGCTGGGAGGCTGAGGCAGGAGGGTCGCAGGTAGCTCCTTAGTGAGACAGTGTCTCCAAGCGAAGAAAACGGACTGGCTCTGTTGCTGCAAGGGAATCCTGGGGGGATGGGGATTGTTGACTGACCCCTCCTGGTAGCCTTCAGCTCCCTTTGTAGCCCAGGCTGGCCTCGAACTGCTGCCCCAGCCTCGAGTCGGGGGTTGGGGAGAGGGCAGGGGGAGGTTGTCACAGGCCTGCAGCCCAGCCGGGCTTCACTGCGGGCGGCTGTCTCCTGGGACCATGGGGCGGAGCCTCCTGGGCCAAGCGCGCCCTCTGCTGGCCGCGTAGGTGATGTGCACCGCGCGGCTGGGGATGGGACCACGAGCACCGCTGCTGCCTTCAGCTGCCTTCAGCTGCCTTCAGCTGCCCCGCGCTCGCTGGGTTGACCAGGAGCTTTCAAGCCAGAGCTTCCTTGCAGCCAGCGCGGGGCATGCAGCCCAGGCACAGTTACTTCGTCCCAGACTCCCAGGAACAAAGGGACGGTTAGAAGCAGTGGCCTGGGCATGGTGGCCCACGCCTGTCACCCAGCACTCAGGTGGCTGAGGCAGGAGGGTCGCGGAGGGTCCAAGGCCTCCCAGGAGATCACGGCGCAAACCCCCTGAGCGTGTCCTACTCTGTCTTCCCCAAGGTCGGGGACCCGCACTTGGTCATCTGCATGGACTGCTCTGCGGACACCATGACCAGCCGCCTGCTCCAGAGGACTCCGGGCGGTGTAGCCTCAGAGGACGCCACTAAGACGGCGGCCAAGCGCCTGGAGACCTACTACCGAGCCTGCCTGCCGGTCCTGGCCCACTATGAGGGCAGGACACAGCTGCGGAAGGTGAGCCGCGTCCCTGCGCGCCGGGACACCGAGTGGGCTCTGTGGGCGCCCCGCGGGGATCACAGCTGCAGAACTGGACCATCAAGTTCGATCACAGCAGGGGCAACTTAGTGGGACCTGGTATCAAAATAAATAACTTTTAAATTTTCTAGTGGAAGAAAGATAAAACGAAACTTCATAAGAAAATAACAATAGTTGCAGCACTGCATATTGTTATCTTGGAAGTGGTTACCCAGAGTACAAGATGAGGGCATGACAATCTCTCCAATCTCTATTAGCACAAACCTCCCATTGCCTTGAGCTAAGACTCTAGTAGCACAACTGGCTCGAGTATTTTCCCCTCTTTCTCCCGTCCTTGTCCCCTCCCCCATCCTAGCTCCTTTTTCCTTTTGAACCGATTCTTCCCATTTCACAGCATCTGTCGCGCATTTTAGATCTTACTGCTTCTTTCCGCTTCTCACACCAGGGAGACAACGCAGTGATTATGCATGTCAGTCTGATTTATTTCACTAATGGTATGGTCTTGAGTTGCATCATTTACTCATAAAAGTCTCAACTTTGGCACAGTGGGGGGAACAGGTGGTTTGATCCCCTGCAGCACCAGCCCCGCCCCCCAGGGCACACTGAGCCTGCCACAGTCCAGGCCTAGTGGTGCATGCCTGTAATCCCAGTGCTGGGGAGGCTAAAAGCAGGAGGATCACCATGAGCCTGAGCTGCCTAGTGAGACCCTGCAACAACCAAATACATTTTTAAAAAAATACTCAACTTAGCCGGGCGTGGTGGCGCACGCCTGTAATCCCAGCACTCGGGAGGCTGAGGCAGGAAGATTGGTGCGAGTTCGAGACCAGCCTGGGCTACAAAAGTGAGCTCAAGGCCAGCCTGAACTACACAGTGAGATCCTGTCTCAAAAAAACAAACAAAAAATACTCAACTTTATCCTTTTATGTATAGTCCCATAGTAATCCTTCTGTTTCCAGCCTCCTCAGAGCTGGGTAGTATTCCACTTTATAAAAAAAATAATAATAACATTTTTTACCCATTCCTCAGTTGGTGGATATTTGGGTTGTTTCCAAGATTTAGCTATGACAAATTATGCTGCTATAAATATGGGTGCACATATATGGCTGTGATATGATGATCTTAGTTCTTCTCAGAAGGCACTCAGAAGGGCAACAGTTGGGTCCCCTGGGACTTCTAATCCTAGTTTTCTGAGGAGTCTGCACACTGAGTTCCACAGTGGTTGCACCAGTCTACACTCCCACTAACAAAGGAAAAGGGTTCCTCTGTCCCCACAGTCCCTCCATCATTTGTCACTGTTTGACTTCTTAATGAGAGCCATTCTTTCTGGGTGAGATGGAATGTCAGCATTGTTTTAATTTATACTTCTCAGACAAACAGGAATATTCAGCACTTTTTCATATTTATTTTCCATTCATATTTCTTCATCTGAAAAGTGTGTATTCATCTCAGATGCCCTTTTGGGTTGGGTCTTGGATTTGAGGAGTCTGATATTTTTCTATTCTTTATGTGTTCTAGAGAGAAGTCCTTTATCTCAGGAGCACTTGGGTACATTTTTTCCCACTCTGTGGTTTTCACTCTGTTGGTGATCTCTTATGATGTGCAAAAGCATCAAAATAAATAATTTCTTTAAATGGCAGGGGATGTAATTCAGTGTGAAAGCCCTGGGTTTATTCGTCAGTGCTGAAGGAAGAAAAAAAAAATTAACCTGAGCCAGGGATGTAGTGCAGTGGCATAAGCACCTTCCTCAAAAACACAAGGTTCTGAGTTTAATTCCAGGTACTGAGGAAAAATATTTACAAAATTTAAAAGCCAGGCGTGGTGGTGCACACCTATAATCCCAGCACTCAAGAGACTGAGGCAGGAGGATCACTGTGAATTGGAGACCAGCCTGGACTACAAACTGAACTCAAGGCCAGCTTGAGCTGCAGTGAGACTCTGTCTCAAAATGACAAAAAGAAAGAAAGAAAGAAAGAAAGAAAGGAAGGAAGGAAGGAAGGAAGAAAGAGTAAGAGGCAGACATATACTTGGGTGCTTCATGACCCTGGCAGGGTGGAAAAGCTCCTTTTTCCAAGAGAAAAACAAGAAAGAGGAAGAATGAAGCAGCTGTGTCCCAGACTTGTGGTGACGCTAGCCCTCGTCTGGACAGAAGAATCTGGAGGCCTCTTCTGGGTCCAAGAATCAATGCTTTTTAATTCAGGAGGTCAGCAGCATTCACAGTTGGCCCTTGGCCCTTCTGTGCTTTATTTTCTTGGGGTTTTTTTTCTTTTCTTTTCTTTTCTTTCCTTTTTTTCTTTTTCTTTCTTTCTTTTTCTTTCTTTTTTTAAGACTCTCACTATACAATTAAGGTAAGGGCTGGCCTTAAACTCATTACATTGTCCAGCCTGGCCTCAAACTCACAGCGATCCTCCTGCCTCAGCCTCCCCAGTCCTGGGACAGCAGGTATGTGCCACCATGCCAGGCTCAGAGGTCAGTTTTCCTCAATTCATGTCATCTCAGAGTGGTGTCTAGACCCTGGACCCTTGCAGGTTCACCGCTCTGTCACAGAAGACTTCAAAGTCCATCAGTGGGTGGCAGAGGCTCTGTGAGGGGAGGTCAACACCCGTACTTGAGAGCGGAGCGCACCTAGAGAGCTACATGGCCAGGCTCTGTCTCCAAAGAGTCCTATTTTCTTCCTATCCATTTTACCTATTCCTCTAGCCTGACTCATTTTGATTAGCAGCATTTTTAAGTTCCTCCATGTCATCCAGAAGTTATGTCCAGCTGCAGGGTTTGCATTGAGCTGTCTCCCCAATCCCCCACTGCGGATGGAGCCTGAGGCCTCCTGTGTGTGCTCCTCCGTTTCTCAAACACCAATTCCCAATCGGTTTGTCTATTTACTTGTTTTTTATTTGGAGACAGGGTCTCGCTAAGTTACCCAGACTGGCCTCACACTTGGAGCCCTCCTGCCTCAGCCTCCTGAGTGCTGGGCTTACAGGCGTGCAGCACCTCACCTGGACTCCCACTCTGGCTATTTTTAAGTAACACTGCTGCTTGCTTTTCTTCAGAAACACCCCATTCTTAATTTCCATACTGGGTCCTGAACGGGTATGCAGCAGGAAAATAGGGTGAGTCACATCAGTACAGTAGTTTGAAATTTCTAGCAGCCACAGTGAAAAAAAAAAAAAAACACAAAACCTGGTGGTTCTTGTTTTGCTGAGTGTCTGAAACGTCTGAACAGAGTATCACCAGCACTTGGGGACACACATGGGGCCACCCTGGACTGCAGAGCACTGTCAGCACTTACAGCCTTACTCCGATATTACCATTTTGCTGTTTGCTTTTAGGAAATAAAATGTGTCTTGAGTGTCGCCTGTGCAGGTGTTAGCCCTGCTCTGGCCGGCAGTCCTGATGTGGCGCCCTCTAGAGGCGTCTGCTCTATCACCTGAGCGTGCTCCTTCCACCAGAGGCCGCTGTTTCTTTCCAGCCCAAGCCTGTTCTCACTTCATGACTTTCTGTGCTTATTTCACACGAACTGTCTCCTCCCATATCCTGTTTACGACAGCAGACGAGGCACCCAGTGCTCCTCCGCTGTATACATCATGTTTGCCACAGTTCTGCCTTCGTTCTATACATTCACCAATAGAAAGTAAACCCTCAGCTGCAGGAGCAGTGCCTGCCTCGTTCATCCACTATGGTAGGTACAATGGTGCATGCCTGGGATCCCAGCCCCATGGGAGGCTGAAGCAGGAGGACCATGAGTTCAAGCCCAGCCTGGGCCACTTAGTGACTTGGTGAGACCCTGACTCAAGATTTTTAAAAATAAAACAGTTGGGGAGGTAGTTTCATGTGAAGGCCCTGGGTTCAATCCCCAGTACTGCAAATAGATAAGAAATAAACCAACTGCCATCATTTGGCACCCAGGGTTGGCTCAGCCTCAGTTGCCCAGGATGACGTAGAAGGCCTGGAGCCACCAGGGTGGGGTGCTGACGTGTCCCCTCCAGAGAGGCCCTGGGTCCTCATTCCTCGCTTTTCAGGGATGACCAGGTCAGCAGCAGGCATCTGAGCAGGAACTCATGGACACCTGGCCCGGCTGTGAGTCCTGTGGTGAAGTCCAGGAACAGTGCAGGAGTGCAGCCTGGGGACAGGGAGGGGCCTCCTCGAGGTCTCTGCCTTGCTCCAGCTGCCTTTTACGGGTGACAGGCAAGTCACAGAAGGCCGCCCATGCTTAGGGGGAATTGACGCCATCACTTTTGTTCATTCTAGTGTCTTTTTTTCTTTTCTTTTCTTTTTTTTTTTTTTTTTTTGAGACAGAGTCTCACTATGAGGCTCAGGTAGGCCTTAAACTCACTGGGCAGCAGAGGCTGGCTTCGAACTCACTCCTGCCTCAGCCTCCCGAGTGCTGGGATTCCCCACGGGTGCCACTACCCCTAGCTCTAACTCTGTCTTTTGAGGAGTGGGTGGCAAGGCACCTTTGGGAGGCACCTATCCAGGACTCTGGAGACTGTTGCTGCCACATCTGAAGGCTCGGGGTGAGGGCGGATTGTGCAGCCCTCATCTATGTTCACCCCAATTTTGCAGCGTTGGGCGGGCAGGTAGGCTCAGGTCTGCCCTGGAGGACACAGCAGGTATGCAGCCACAGTGGCACAGCACAGGAAGGGGGCCCGCACTGCTTCAGGCTCCTGAGGCCGCTAGGCATTGAGGAGCGGAGCAATGGTCCTGCAGTGGCCGGGCTGGGGCTCGGCGGACAGAGAGTGGCTCCTTCGGAGAGAAAGGGAAGAGGGTGAAGGGAGGTGTAAATAGAAAAATCGGTTCCTAGATTTATTTCCTGGTGCCCACCACCTACCCAGAGCCAGGCCCTGAGGACAGGGCTGAGCAGTGAGCTCGTCCTCACCTCTCCCTGTCTCAGTGGACACTGACAAGGGCCCTCTGCTCCACCGAACTTGTGCCTCCGGCTCAGGGGCGGAGCTTGTGGAAGGTGACTGGCCTGTGACCTAGGAGGCGGGGCCTTGTGAGGCGTGTCATGGGTGGGGCCAGGAGGCTTTTGTCCCTGCCCCCTCTCTCCTGTTTCTGCTTCCTGTGCGCTGCGCAGCAAGCAGCTCTTCTCCACCAGGTCCTCTGCCCATCTGGCCTCCCTGGAGCCAGCAGAGTATGGCCCAAAAATGAGCCTAAATAAACTCCTCCGTTAAAGGGAGGGCATTGGGTCCTTATTTTTGTCCCTGCTATGGGAAATGAAGCAAAACTGTGTGCTTCCGTATAAAAACTGGGGTTAACAAAGAAGGCTGCTTAGTGGGCACAGCCGGTGCTCAGCTGCTGGCGCTCAGTAAGCCCGCGAACTCGGGTCAGTAATCTCCTTTCCTCCTGACACGACCTCTTACTTTTTTACTGACGTATTTAGTTCAGGGTCTCACTACACAGATCAGACTTGCAGTGATCCTCCTGTGCTCAGCCTCCCAAGCGCTGGGATTATAGGGAGATGCCACCACGACCAGTCTCAGTTGCCATCTCAGCACGCCCTGGGGACCAGGCCGGCACGACACGTCAGAGCGCAGTCCCCGTCCAGCTAAGCAGGTGCTTTAGCCCGCTGAGCTATCTGGCCGGCCTTCTGATGTGACCTCTTAGTAACTACATCTACAAGTGCTACCTGCTTCTTACTGTGAGCCCGGGTGCATGCTGAATTCAGCGGTGAGCCCAGCCCACTGCTGCAGTTCCTGGACCTGTTGAAGTGACCCTGCATAAAAGCATCCTTATGGTCCTTCCTAAGACTCCCTGAAGACCAGGTGTCCTGGCGTACATCTGAAATCCTAGGACTCAGGAGGCTGAGGTAGGGGGATCCCTACAAGTTCAACACCAGCCTGGGCTACACAGTGAGTTCAAGACCAGCCTAACTACACAGAGAGGCTGTGTCTCACAAACACAAAAAGGATTGGATCACTAAGACCAAGAAGTTGCATCACACACAAAAGGTCTGTCCTGACCCAGAACACTGATGCAGTCCGCTGCCACAGTCAGAGATAGTAAAGTCCCTAGTGCTTGCAAAACTGAAGTTAATTTACACACACACACACACAAAAGGGGAGGTAAAAGGGTTGAACAAATTGTGAAGTGTTTCTCAACATGTTGTGCAAATTGCTCTGAACAAAATCATTAGGATGTGGGTTTTTTTAATACAGTGGACTACTATTTAACCACAAAGAAGGATAAGCTTGAGATGTTCCTAGCAAAATGGATACACCTTGGGGCCATAGTCTTAAGCAAAATGGCAGGACACACATGTGTGTACATGGTGCAGCATTGCTCTGGTGTGAGAACTCAGAAGGGTACATAAGAACCCAAATGTAGATACACACTGGGAATCAGAAGATGTCCAGATGGGAAGGGAAAAGGGAGGGATAAGGAAGGGACAAGAAAGAGAGGATGGAAGGAGAAAATGGAAACCAAGCTTTTGTAAATAAAGAGGGGAAAGCATGCCTGAAGGGAGGGGAGGGGAATGGGGAAAAAGAAGCAAGTTATATCTTGTACAGGTAGAAATTCCCCAGCAGGAAATGATCATGTTGCACATCTAAAATGTACTAATAAGCCAGACATGGTGGTATGCGCCTGTAATCCCAGCATTTGGACCGTTGAAACAGGATTGCTGTGAGTTCAAGGCCTGCCTAAACTGTATAGAAGGATCCTATCTTTAAAAAATTAATAGAAAGAAACCCACCAGAAGGGCCCGGTGGGATGGCTCAGTGGTCTAAAGCGCCTGCTTGGGAAAGCTTGGGCAGCTTCAGGGACCGCGGTTCGATCCCCGGCACCACATGCTGCGCCAGCCCTGCCCTTGGGGTGGGCTGAGCCGGCCATGAAAATGAGTCAATAAGCAAACAAAGGTTCTGAAACAAGAAAATAAATAAATAAATGAATAAATAAATAAATAAATAAATCAAATCTTAAAAAAAAAGAAACCCACCAGGAGAATTCTCCACACGTCTCAGATTCGGGACCTGCACAGTGGATTCCATGGCCCTCTGGCAATGGGGCTTGGCAGGCTCACCAGAGTGTCTTCCGCTGCTTCTGCAGTCTTCCCCTATGAAATGTGTGAGGGGGCAAAGCCGGGCCCTCCCACGCTGAGCTCCAGCCACAGCTCCACCCGCTGCACTGTTTTATTTATTCCTTTATTTAATGGTGTTACAGGGGGAATGCAGAGCTAAAGACCGAATCCTCTGCACCAAAAGGAAATGTCTTTCAATTTTGAGGCAGGGTTCAAAGTTGAGACGCCCCTGCTCCAGCCTCCCAGAGACTCAGAATGGCAGGCACGTGCCACCAGGCCGGCTCTAAAAGCTGAACTTTAGAAACCCGTTGGCATTTCCAGCTCCAGCAAGCGCTGGTTCTTCAAGGACCCCGCAGGGTGTGGATGGTCCTGAAGCCAGCAGCAGGAGCACGTGGTGTGGACAAAAGGCCGGGACCGAGGATCCCGGAGCACCTGGGTCCTGAGAGGTGATCGTGATTCTGGCCCCATCTCGGATGGGCTCTGCGGTTACCCACACCTGCCCAGGTCACATAGTTGTGGGGCAGCACAGGGTGCACAGCCCCCAACACCCGCAGACATCCTTGATCTGTCACCACATACTACCGTCTGCCTCCCTGACAGGGTGAACCCAGACCTCGGCTGCTGGGCAGCACGCTGACTTTCGCCAGGGGCCTCTGCTTTTTTCTTTTTGTTAGCACTGATTAACTGACTGGGATTCTGGAGTCAGGGTCTGGCGATGCAGTTCAGACTGGCCTTGAACGACTGTGCAGCCCAGGGCAGCTTCACACACCCAAGATGCTCCTGCCCCAGCCTCTCCAGGGCTGGATTCCAGGTGTGTGCCACCACACCAGCTCGTCTGTTAGCATGACGTGAGTCTCCTTCCTTGTGGCTTCAAGCCACCAGAAGGACACAGAGCCCTCCTCTTCACTGTACCTGGCAATGACCCAGCCATCCTGCCCTTGGCCATCCTGGGAGATTCTGCTTGCCCAGAGCTGGCAGGAGCTCCACACGCAGGCACCCAAGCCACTGACGTCCTGCCCTGCCCTGCCTGCATGCCAAGGTCCGTGACACTCAGCAAGGTGGGAGGGCAGAGCTGAGCCCACTTTTCCTGAAGTCACCCAGTGACTCTGGTGTAGCCTGAACCTGGGGCCACACTGTGCGGTGCTGTGTGGAAGGGACAAATCCCAACTGGCCTGAGTCCCCAAGGAGGGCACAGGGGGCCTGGCCTGACCCCTCCCCAAAGCTCTGCCCAGCAAGGGGGATCTCAGCGCCCTGGAAGTGCCCCGGCCCCAATCCTGCACCTCCCCGAGTCTCTGACAGCCCAGGTTTTTCCTTCTCTTGCCATGGGTGCATTTTGGGTGAGGCGGAGACCACACACAGGTTTGCAGCTGGACACAGCGCCCACTGTTCCTTCCCACTCCCTGTCTGTAGATGCCAACCTCTGTCCTTTCCCCTTCTCCCTTCCCTAGTCCCCCTCTCATTTGAGCACTTGCTTCCCATCTCCCCTCCTGGTCCTTATTTACCCTTTTGGGTGCTCAGGCTGGAGAAATGCTGCAGTATTCACGCATGCACCCAACTTCATAATATGGTCTCATCTGTTGAGCAAAACTGTCTCAAGCTTATCCCTTAAACATTTTTTCTAAATTTTGGGGGTATTTTTAGACAATCTTGCTACGTCTGCTGCTGGTACTATGGATTATGACCCCTTTTCAGGTGGCCTTGCCACTTAGTAACTGCACTAAAGTTCCCCAAAGATTCCTCGTGCCTGCTGGCTTTTTCTAGCACTGAATGATATTCCAAACAATGTGAATCTTGCATAGACTAGCATGAAGACACTAAACGCCCACGTACCTTTTTATGTAGAGAGCAGCTTTCAGCAACTCTGCATCAATACCAAGTTCTCCAACTGCTGCATGGGATTTTAAGAATGTGCAGAGAATCTCTCCATGGCTGCATCATGTTGCAATTTTGTTTATTGCTTTAAAAGAAAAAAAAAAGAAAAAAAACAGGGCCTCGTTGCATAGACCAGGCTAGCTTCAAACTTACAGGACTCAGCTGCCTGCCCCAAGTGCTGGATGGCAGCGCGCACCCTGTGCCCAAGCAGCATCTGCCTGCTCCCCACCCTCCCCGGCGCTTGGCATGCCAGCATGGTGGGCTGTACCCCTTCTGGTGAACATGCAATGATTGGTCACTGTTGCATAATTTAGACATCTAGTTTTTAAACAATTTCTCTGCCTCTGACTACCAGTTGTTCCTTTTTTGGGGGAGGGGAAGGGGTGTTGTACTTTTAAACTTTGCTGAGCAAAAGCAGGTAAGCTTTATTATTAGAAAAGATCATACTGGGCCGGTGAGATGGTTCAGTGGTCTAAAGTGCCTGCTTAGGCAAGCTTAGGCAACCGTAGAGACTGTGGTTCAATCCCCAGCACCACATGCTGCACCAGCCCCACTCTCAAGGCAGGCTGAACCTCCCATGACATAATTTTTTTTTTTTCTTAAGTACTTTGAAAAAAAAAAAAGATCATATTCACAAAATTAACTTTCCCTGCATGGCTATAATCCCAGCACTAAGAAGGCTAACCAGCCTGGGCTACACAGTGCGCTCAAGGCCAGGCTGAAAGGCATAGTGAAAATGTCTCCAAACATAAAAAACAAAAATAACTTGTTTTCTTTTTAAATATAGATAAATGCGGAAGGAACACCAGAAGAAGTTTTTCTTCTACTCTGTAAGGCTATTGACTCTATTTTCTGAAGGCGGGAAAGCACGTATACAGAGAGCGGAGAAAGGAACGTACTGCACCGTCCATACCTTAACACCGTCTGTGTCCTGCGCCCCCAATCCCACCAGCGCTGTTCCCCCTGGGATCCTGTGTGAGATGTCCTGAGCCAGACAAGGTGCAGCAGGGGTTCTGAGCCCTGTCCCCAGGCAGCGGCAGCTGTCCTCTGCTGTGGGTGCCAGCGTGGTGCTGCTGTGAGCTGCACCCCAGCCCCTGCTAGTCCAGTCGTCTAGTTCGGTCTCATCAGGCTAGCACCACAGCTCCATCACAACCCCCTGCTCCTTCCAGGGCTCCCCACATGGGCAGGCAAGGGTCTGCTTCCCAGGCGTGGCTCTGCCAACCCAGTGCCCGCTCACCATGGCTAGGGTCCTGGGTCCCACACACAGCCATCAAGCCAGCCCTGTATGGAAGAAACTTTCAAGTGGGAAACAGCATAGCTTCTCCAAGATGTAGAGACCCAGGCTGGTCACTAGTCATCTTCTCTTTATTTGTAGGATGCTCGCTAAGAATACTGTCTGGTAAATGGCTAAGAGAATAGGTGATTGTGAGATGTGGTCTCCTCTACCTGGTCCTGCATTTCAGCGATTATAAATTAATGTCAGTGACTAAGAATAATTCACAGAGCATGAGGTGATTTGTCATTTTACTCAATGGACAAGTGCCATTTCATCGTCTTGATTTTGAATGTCCACCTTCGCCATCTAGCAGGTAACCAGAGGGACGCACAGCAGTGAGCGGCCACGGGGGAAGGGGGTGTGGCAAGCACGTGCGCAGCAGAGGCCAGTGCTGCCCGCCTCAGCAGGCAGTGCCAGGAGCTCGCAAGCCTGTGGCACACCAGTCAGATCTGGGTCTCTCTTGTGGCATCAGTTGTGAAATCAGAGCTTCTGTGTCCTATGGAAATAATCGCATCGCTCCCTCAGCCACTACAAGAGACCATGGTTTGAGTCTGCATGATCTGTTTTTCTTCAATCATTGTGGAAATAAGGACCCATTCCCAGGTCAGAATTGTATTTTTAAAGGCCTTTTTTCTTGGACTGGATATGTACAAATAAAA
Organism: Myocastor coypus; assembly: GCA_004027025.1. NCBI lineage: Eukaryota > Metazoa > Chordata > Mammalia > Rodentia > Myocastoridae > Myocastor > Myocastor coypus. The sequence goes on along the minus strand of PVJA010038961.1, from coordinate 7,552 downwards.
TAAATGGAAGACAGCATAACTCTTTTTCTATTTATTTGTAACTCACATCATTCTGGAAAGCATTTGAAGCTTTATTCCAAACAGAAATTAGAAGCAAACACAGTAATAGCTGAGGTTTATGATCCATTCATATGGTTTTAATTTTGGCCATAGACCAGATCTGAACTATTACAGAGACTTCTTAACGTGTTCACGGTACATGGTCATTTCTATATTTTTCTTTTTCTCTCACATTCGTTCTTGAAACAGAAATGTCATTGTTCCCTAGATAAAGAGATTAGGTTTCTTTGGTTACAGTGATGCCTCTGTGAACACAAAGGACACGGCCTATTCACAGCCTTTGCGCAGCTGTCAAAAGATCTCAGTAAAGGAGGAAAGCACTCGAGGCACAGGACACAGCGTGACTCCATGGGGCAGGGCCAGGCGGTGCAGTGCAGCCTCGGTGGCTGGCAGAGGCCCCACGCCAGCACGGGCACAGCAAGCCCTGCCCAGGATGCCAGGACATACATCACCAACTTGCATGGCCTGAAATGATACCACAACTTTGGCCACAGGACTTTCTTACACAGAGGACCTCTAGTAGCACAAGGCCAGGTGTGCACACAGGCGAGCCCAGAACAGAGCAAACGTCTTCTGGCCTGAGCTACACTGACATGCAGTTACTTGGCCTCAGAGAACCAGTTGCTCAGGGTCCTGGCCGTGGGTTCCCCCCCCCACCATCAGAACCAAGTGCCCTTGTCAGGGCTTTCTCCAATTGCTGATCTAAAATGATGCTGGCCACCCTTCTCCCATTACTTTTCTTCAAGCACTTTTTTCCTTGAAGGGTCTATCCCTGTCTCAAGGTAAGCAGCATGTGAACAGTGGCTGCCACCCTGGTCTGTGAGCTCCGGAGGGCCCCACGCACAGCCCCTGGCACTGCACTATGGGACTGTGCTGCTCTTTCCTTCTGGGTAAGAGATCCCAAGTCCTAAATATCACAGGAGTTGTGGAGATGAGACAAGTGAGCAGAGAAACCAGCGAAAAGTGGCTCTGCCACCTACAACTGGGGCTTGGGCCGCAATGTTCACTCTAGAGTCCTTACCACTATGTCACTAAAACTGAGACACATGCCTGGCTCAGCTGCCCAGAGTTAACCCCATGCTCTGTGAGAAGGTAGGACACAGCTTCCTGGGAAGGGGTCTCCCAGCCAGGCCTTCAGGCTGCACACACATGCACAAAGGTGCTGTCCCCAACTTGAGGGAAGAAACAGAACTCACTACACACTGGACACCCAACAGGTACTTATGGAGCAGCTCTTTGAAAAGCCAGGCCCAGCCAGACAGTTCAGTCTTGGTCTTCACACAGCTAACTGTGACAGTTCCTCCATTACAGAAACTGAGAGGGGAAAAAAATCTGGCTTTTACTGGGATCCTAGGAAGAGCAATATATTTTTTCATCAAGGTAAGAAGTAAAATTTATGCTACAGCCCCAAAGGGTCTACACTTCCATAACCTTGTGGGAAAAGCCACATGGAACCTGGAGATCCTGTTTCATCCACAGGTCCCAGAACAATGGAGTTTAAACTCAGTTACCCCAGTCAGCAATAGTTCATTAAACATCACACGTACACGTTCACAACTGAAAAAATAGTTCACAAAACACTATCATTACTACATGTACTATTTTCTCTATCGTGTTTAAAAACATGGCCCATACACACCTTAGTAAACAGTGTTCTGTGGTTGAACAGAAACCAGACAGGGATGGGAGGAGTGGGTCAGCGTGTTCACACAGGCGAGGGTCTCATGGTGGCTCATGTTTCTCCAGCCTGTGCAGCCCAACTGGACATAGGCTCCGTGGGCACTGGAACAACCACAGCCACCACGAAGGCCTAGAGAAAGCAAGACCTGCACACTTGTGCAGACCCTTGGCCACGGCAATGATGGCGCACATCTCTCCGTACAAACTGTCTGGCCAGAGGCAAGCTCTCAAGCCACTCCCTGACTGCCTTTCTGCATAGGAAAGCAAGGTACTAAGGAGAACCACCTCCAGGAGCTGCTGAGGACTTGGTTCTTCACCATCTGCTCACCTGGTGTCTGCTGATTGGTGCATTTCACCAAAGGAAGCATCCTCTGTCTAGACCTCACGGCGGTGTCAGAGGTGGTATCAGGAGTTGCTGGTCATATTGAATACGTGGGGCACAGGCTCCCAGCCAACATACCTGACCTACACACAGCACTTAATAAGCAGCACACTCGCAGGCCTGTTGTTCACACTCTACTGTCTCTTCAAGCACTCTTGGCCTGCCACCCTCCTCTGAAACACATAACCCCACATCACTGCTGCTGCCATGACTCTGTAAGGCCTTTTCATGCCATGGAGGCTACTTGCTTGGAACTGAAAAGTTCAAAATACTCTTTCTGTTCCAGCAGAAAATAACCCTCTCTGCCACCTAGAAGTCTTAAAATATTTGCCCTTGAAAAATGTGCTCAAGTGAGTCCACTGTGTTTCTTCTGTTTATAACAATTGCATGGCTCACAGGCCTCTTCCAAGCATACTTTATACTTTCATGGGATTTCCCAATGGCTCAGAATGGCTCTCCAAAAATTAACTGGTATTGCCGGGCGTGGTGGCGCACGCCTGTAATCCCAGCACTCGGGAGGCTGAGGCAGGAGGATCGGTGCAAGTTCGAGACCAGCTTGGGCTACAAAAGTGAGCTCAAGGCTAGCCTGAACTGCATAGCGAGACCCTGTCTCAAAAAGACAAAAAAAAAAAAAAAAAATTAACTGGTATTATTTCCATACAGACACAGAAGTCACAAGAAGTGGTCAACAAATACTACGGTCCTGCCCAGTGACAGGCTGAAGGCAGACCTGCCAACATATGCACCGGGTATTTAGTGGCAAAATGGCCAAAATGGTAACAATTCCTCTCTCCCCTGACTAAAATTCCAGGAAGAGAAGTTTATTAACTACTCTGATTATGATATATTGCATCAACATCTTTAGTGATCTTTAATCAATATATTATGTTAAAATTCTCATATTTCTATATTTAAAATTCTATTATTTTCTTAATTTAAAAAAAGGCAAGGTAAGACTTTAGTGCCCTGCTATGTGTTGAAGAAAACTAACAAATAATGTTCCCTATAGTTTTAAAAACAGGAAAAAACAAGCAACTCTAAAAACTGGGTCAGGTACAATACAGTACACATAATCCATCTTAGAATGTTTATACCATCTTATCCTGGTCAATAGTATCTCACAGGAGACCTCTTGCTTAAATACCTGGGAACTTACTTCGTTAAAAAACAGCTAGAACAAAAGTCCCCAGTGTGGGCTCTTATGCAGGGGAATTACTGCCTGACTGCCTTTTCCTTAACCAGGTTCTTGTCTTCTCCCCAGCAAGCCGCCTCAGTGCTCCCACGCACACAGTGGAGAGCACTCCGTCGTTCGCAGATCCTCTCGGGTTCATCCTCTTTTCCATAACACATTCTTTACTCTTCATAAAGGACAAAAGGAAATCCCTCACTTACATGAAGCAAACTGATACAAGAAACAATTTCTAGTATTAACACTATAAAAAAAAAAAAAAAATCCCAATCTGACCAAAGGAAGTAACGACAAGCATCTGTAACATAAACAAGCACTGTCCACAGCGTTTATTTCTCACAGTTCTCCTGACAAAGGAGCATCACTTAAGAACACACTGTGTACACAGAGAAGAAACATACAAAATGTTTTAAATGATGCACAACAAAATCCCGCAGTATAAAAGAATGCATGTGAACTCTTGCTCACTGCGCAGACTAAATTTAATCACTTGTTTAAATAGTAATAAAAATACAATCTTTATGGATCTTGTTCAGACTACAAAAGAGGGAAATTATTACCATATATATGATTTTTATATTAGGCAGTTTTCTTTGATGAGTTGTACGGACAACTCCAAATACAGAGGCAGAAGTCTGTGTACTTTAAAAGGAATTAATGTTGTGAATTAGAGACTTTTACACAGTTGCTACCACTGGCACTTTTCACCATAGTTTGTACACATCACATGATCAACTTTTTATAACATTACATTTTAAAAATATATCTGAGTGACAATTTTATAACATTCACACACCATGAGCTGGTTAAGAAGCAATGCCACAGTTGCCTCCTGTAGTGCTTTGCTGTTGATAACAAGGACAGTTCATTGTGGTTAAAAGAAATCAGGTATCAATATGGTTAAGCAGCTCCCATTTACTAACGGCCATTTACGACCACCACTGGACAGTGAGTTCTTTTAGAGTATGGATCCTAGAGGCAAACACCATCACTGGTTAAAACTTTGTCTAAAGAAGTCAGTTTCTGTGCTGAAAACTATTTTCACAAAACTGAAAGCTACTAAAGTGTTTGAATATAAATACTTTGTCTTCCTGTTATCATAGTTATGACCAAGTTCTCTGAAACCTTTGGGATTTACTCTCGCGTGAATGTGTGCTCTCGATCCGTCTCGCCCCCTCCAATCGCTGCCTCAGGCTTCAGGCGGCCGGAGCTTCACCAGGGAACCCTCTGCTGGCCAGGATGCTCGGCTGCTGCACAGGGGTTGAGAGCTAGGCGCCCAGAGTTGGGCTGGACGAGAACACTCGGCACGCGCTCATGCTGTGAGTGTCATTCAGGGAAAGCAGAGGACCTTTCCAAACTGTGCACGTCATCAACAATGATACCATTGCTATGTGTTGAAGAGGACTAGGGAGGCACGCTCTGCCAGGTCATCTGTTCGCTGGGAAGTAGTTTGGGTCAAGGTAATTATAACTGGTGCCCTGGGACACGCAGTAGTCTCTGTCTAAGAAAGTCTCTGATCTATAAACAGGCTCTAGTTGGTGGTCTTCTTTGTGAATATCTGTTTCATGTAGGCTGCAGAGAAAGAAACAAAGCACACAAACTCATCATTACAAGGACTGAATGCATCCTGCCTGCACATCACGAAACTTCCTCACGGTGGACCACGTTTTCATGTGTTCATCTATCCCAATCTTTCATAGCAGGTTTCAAGCTGCCCAACATTTGTCACAAGAGAAATAACTCCTCACAACATAACTGAATTCCCAGAATGTGGCTATTTTTAACAGAAGTGTGGAGGTCAAGTTTCCAGACTGAGAAGTTCTGTCCTCATCAAAGTACAAGACCATAAATGCAGAAAACACTTACCAGTCGGAACAAGAATCACAGAAATCCAAAGACATCTCTGGAGGACAATCCTGGCAGTGCCACCGAACACCCTGGATTGGCTCCACGCCACAGTTATCACACTGCAACAGGTTCCAGGGGAGAAGGGTTAGGCTGTCTTGCCTGGTCATGCCTGGTATCACTGAAGCCTTGTGTGCTCACAGGGCTCTGGGGAGGTGACTAAAGCACCACTCAGTCACAGCTAGGCTCACAGCTAAGTGTGACACTGGAGGAGGTGGGTCACAGAGGGCAAGCCCACGTCCACCCTCCCAAGCCCTCTGCTCACCCTCTGCCATGCTGCCCCACTTTGGAGCCACCACTGCTCTACACACCCTGAGCCAAAATGAGCTGCTCCTCCTTTAAATTGTGGTGCCAGGTATTTTTCTGAAATATAAACTCCACAGACTCCCTTTCTGAGCAGCTTTCAATGGCTCCCCAGCTTTGAGGACGGTTACACTCTTAGCTATGCTTCTTTCTCCAGGCATCTGCTACCCGCCAGGATGTGCTCTTAGCTGCACTCTGCCATCTCATTTGCTCAGTGGCTCTGAATATCTTAACAGTGAAACAGCAGCCAGGCAGGACCAGTCCCCAGGACTGAGGAAACTGTCTGGGACTCGATGGCTCCTTCAGGGCTCCATAGCGTGGGTGCGTGCATCTCCATCAGCACCCAGAAAACAGCTGAGACAATGCATTCTAAATGAAGGGCAGATGGGCATGTTCTGATCCACGCAGAGACACTACTGGACAGAGCTTCTCACCCATTTTATACCCCAAGTTATAGACACCTGTATGTCTCCTTCTCTGTAATGAGTTATGAACCTCTCCACATCAGGAAGCATGGCCCAGAATGTTGTAGAAATGAAGCAACAAGAGATACTTTTCTTTGTGCCTTCATAGGCTTTAGTTTATCAGTCCAGGCACCATTTAAAGGATCTCATATCACCTTCAAAAATTAAATATGGTATAAGGCTAAGAAGAATGTACCTTGAATCCCACATGCTGTACAAATCCACTTTCAGCTTGCATTTGCTGAAGTTTCTGCTTCTTTAACTTTTTAAATTGTAATAGTTCTTTATATTCAGGTAAATTCCTATACATGAGTGGAACAATTTCTTCATCCTAGTGAAAGAAAACAGCACAGCAAAAGATGTTAGTCCACCAATTAGCTAAGTGTAAGAACACTGATTAACGATTACTTTTTTAAAAAGAATTCACCCTGTAGACTCATGGGAAATTAGTGCCATTCTTAGCAATATCTTAGGCAATCCCTGTAGAGGACTGTTAGTGCAGCAGCGGCACTGACCGGTGCTGGTGACAGGGAAGATGCTGGTGCACAGCCAGCCACACTCCACACGCTCATGGCTGCTGCTCTGATCGCCAGTCCCCCCTCCTCACCCGCTGACGCAACCCCCACCCCAGGCTGATGGACATTTACACTCGCTCTGGACACAGGACATTTCCCAAGCACAAGCAAGCCTGTCCTTGCTTTCTGCTCTGTGCTGACAATGATCAAAGCAGTCCACTTTGCTCTTACTGAAGAAGGGAACAAACTGTTCCTACGATTACTTAGGAAAGACTATGAGCCCTATGAATAAAGTCACAGACACCATAAACAGCTGATCTAGAATGTATAGAAACCATTTATGATATCAAGCCTTTAGATATATACAACATGTGATTGAAAGATAGTAACTATTGAAATTACTACAATTGAGTTGGGGAAATAGCTCAATATAATAAGCACTTGCCTGGCAAATGCAAGATCCTGAGTTCAATTCCCCGTACCACCAATAAATAAGTAAATAAATAAATAATCACTACAATAAAAGACATACTGCCACTGGGGCCCGGCAGGATGGCTCAGTGGTCTAAAGTGCCTGCTTGGGAAAGCTTGGGCGGATTCAGGGACCATGGTTCGATCCTCGGGGCGGGCTGAGCCCGCCATAAAAATGAGTGAATAAACAAAGGTTGTGAAACAAGAAAAAAATTAATTAAAAAAAAAAAGACATACTGCCACTAATCCCTCTCAAAATATCACCTTTCTATTTGAGCACACTTGTGCTGTCATCCAGCCACGTTCTGAAGCAGTCTGGATGTCCTCTTTTGCGTGCCTTTAGTTGAGCTGGTGGTGTTGCTTCACTGTCCTGAGACTGATTAAAACAGCTGCCATTCCTGGTCATCCTGACTTTGGGGGACAATCACAACCCGTAGGCTGTGAGTGGCAATGAAGGGGGCGGCTGAGGACGACCTGCAGCAGGCACTGTACTTTCATTGCACCTTGTGAAGATGTTCAGAAAGTGGCAAGAATGACAGGCACATGTGTTCCAAGGTAGAGGCCGTATTCTTTTTTTTTTTTT
>PVJA010038960.1:0-19450 GCA_004027025.1 Myocastor coypus | reverse complement strand
CCTCCCTGCCTACCTGCCTCCCTGCCTGTCTGCCTGCCTGCCTGCCTCCCTGCCTCCCTGCCTCCCTGCATCTACTGGCCATACTGGGGTTGAAGCCAAGAGCGTGCACATGCTCTGTGAGGCAAGCTCTCCACCACTCTGCTACAGGCAGGCCCTCCATCACTGCTTCCTTCCTGTTGGCTGTGCTCAGGGATGTTCCATAGTGATTTGGGCTGCTCTGAGCAGCGCCTTGCCATATCTACAGAGCTTTAAAAGTGAGAAGATTCTTATTCACTAACACAGCACAGCACAAAAACAAGTGACAATGACGTGTTGTCTTAGTAGGACAGGGTCACTGATTGATTTACTTTTGCTCTTTGCGCCCAGAGTGCTCTAGGGATAAGAGATGATTCGCTTCACAGATCTCCTCTGCAAGGAGCTGGGGAGATAGCTCAAGGGTCCACGTGCCTGCCTGGCAAGCACAAGGATCCAGAGTTTGATCCCAGGTATCCCGTGCTGTGCCAGTCCCAGGCATGAAGCTGGCCACAGAAAAAGCATGGTGGCGTATGCCCGTAATCCTGGTATTAGGTAGGCTGAGACAGGAGGATCTCACTGCGAGTCTGAGCAGCACAGTGACACCATGTACCAACTAACTAACTAACTAACTAACTAAGTAACTAAGTAAGTAAGTAAATAAATAAATGATTTTTAAAAATTTTCTCTGCGAAGGCCTAAACTGCACTGTTGTCCAGGCCAGCCCGTGGTGAATGAGGTTGACCCACCTTGCAGTTTCACCCAGAGCTGCGTTGCTGTCCTTGTCAGACACATCAGGCTGTGACGCACACACAGCGAATGCTCCCAAGGCTCTCAGCGGGCTTTGAGGCTATGTCTTATTCTTCATTCTTACTAGTGAGAGTTTAGATGTAAGAACAAAACTTTATAGACAGATTCCTGCTAAGCTTCTACTGCTGAGGTTTTGCTTAGCCGTTCAGAGGTTTCCAAGCACGTGACCAGCCACCCGGACACGCTGAGCTTCTCCCGTCACTGTCAGCCTCGTAAGTCAGCTTACCGACGGGAGCACCAACCCCACGCTGTCTGCATGATGGATCAACACATTGGCCGCATGGTGGGGATGGACGCAGAGCTTTCGCATGCTCACGGTGGCCTGCCTTTGGGCTGATTCTCCTGGCTGTGAACACCCACCTAACTCCGGATCTGCACGCTCACTTATCTCTAGCTCAGCAGGCCTCGTTTAGTGAGCCACTGTACTCACACTTCTGAGAAGTGAGCACACTGCCCTATCTCACTTGCATGTTGAGACAGCGTTATGCCCGGGTCGTGCGGGCCTTTCCTGTTGGTCTCTCTCCTGCACTGCTTTCCTCTTTGCAGCCTGCTGACTCCTCCTGATACCTGGAGCTCAAATGTCACCCCTGGGAAATATTCCTGACACAGCATGGGCCTTCCTGTACTTTTTGCCATGGTCTGTGGTGGGTGATGTGCTCGTGGGGCTGTCTCGAGAAACCAAACCCTCTCATCACCTCCTCTGGTGCTGTCTCAGTCTCTCCCTATCTCTGTCTCTCCACTTATTGTAAGGAACCAGCTCATGTGGGCGTGGGCGGGCCAGGGTTTGCAAGTGGGGGCAACAGCCTTGGAGAACCTGTGCGTGGTGACAGGCGGCTTTGGAGCCCCTTTGGCTTCACCTGGGTCCCATTGGTTGGGTGCGCTCACTACCACAGGAAGGGTGATTGGCTTTCCTTGATCTACTGATTCATACGCTTATCCTGGCCAGAAACACCTGCATAGACAAGCCTAGAGTCATAGCAAGCCAAACCTCTGTGCACCCTGTCACCCTGTCACACAGATGTAGGCCTTTGTAGCTTCTTCCATAGTAACTGGTCACACAGCTCAAGGGAGTTATTTAGGGCCCATCTTTTCCCTAGACTGTGATCTCCACAGCCAGAGATTTTGTGATCTATATTTACATGTTTAGCTCAGGGCTGCGTAACATGGAGCAGATGCTGAAAGACACGCAGTGCACTCTTAAGGGTGTTGCCCTTCACTGGGAAACTGTGTACTTGGATTCTTTTCCATACAAGAGGGACATTTCAGGCACTGTGAGACAGTCTAGCAAAGACACTTTCTCCTCTCCATGTGACAATGCCTGACTCCTCCCCTGCATGGCTGGTCCTGCTCCTGTTTTGCCAGCTGTGGAACCGTGCAGCAGGGCAGGCTGGGCTCTGGGAATGGCACTGCCTTCTTACCTAGGTGTGGGGAGCTCGTGCCCACGTGGGCTCAGTTTCTCTCACGTGCGTGCACGCACGCCTACGCACAGACTAATTCTCTTTTCTTTCATTACTTCTCTTCAGGAAAGAAACTGCGAGCCAGGGCAGCATGCGCTCCTACCTATCTTTGCCTTGTTCTGGGTCCTTAGGGATATATTCCGCTTTGACCTTCAGGTAGAAGCACTCACAGAAGCACTCATGTGTTCTCAAGAGAAGACTTCACAGGAGGTCTGCAAGCGTCCATGCTGTCCTACCCGGTCACCGATAGCATTTGTGGGGAACGGGCACTCACATTTGTCTGAACTGCAGAAGAACAGGGTGATGGCCATGATTGGAGGACCAGCTTCCAGCTGGAAGAAATAATGGCTATCTGCTGCTGGTGTGGGCAGCCTCAGGCCGGTGTGGGGCACCTCCTCGGAGCCCCTGTCTTTAATGTTTGTTTAAGCGGGAATGGCCCCATGTCCGGTCTGTGTTTTCTTGAGAGTTCAGAAACTCTCTAGAGTTTGTTCTAGAAATTTTGATGGGATTATGATAGAGTAAGCGGGTAAAATTTCTTGGCAGTTGAACAAACTTGCCTTTCTTCCACCTGGGAGTCCTTTTCCCATTTACCTGCACTGCTAAAGTTTTTTAAAGTGTAAGACTTTAGGCCTCCTAACGAGAGGGGTACTGGCAGTGATTATCAACCTGTGCGTCTTTCCAGGGCTGAGGCCTGATGCATTCTAGGTGAGAGAAGCCCCACCCCAGCTCAGGCTGGCCACTGTGGTCTGTGGCTCCTGTGATAGAGCCCTGGCTGTGGGATTCCTAGGACAAGGCTCTTGGTGCCTCCTTCAGCTTCCAGACGGCAGGCGTGCGCTGCCTCATGGCTTAGACCAAAGTCAGGATGGGTGAAGCAATCGCTGATTTACTTTCCTACCGTGGCTCTGTGGAGGACCCTAAGAGCTCCAGCCCAAGTGGGTCGCTGTCAAGAGGGAGGCAGAACTGCATGACGAGTACTTTCACAGAGGAGTCTCACCTACTAACAGACCCCAGAGATCTGCCAGGAAGTCTCTTCTGAAAGTTTTAAAAAGACGTAGCTTCTCTTTTATCTTCACCAAGGTAGGATTATTACTCTTAGGTTTGATTGGAGTAAGCTTATGCCAATATTTCCTGTGTACTTCAAATGAAATCTCTGCCCCTTTCCCCTTTCTTTGTGTTTCTCCATTGCATGCCTGGGTCTCCCTCTGAGGTCTTTGAATCCTAACACCCAAAGTTTTATTTCAACTCTGATCGAACCCCAGAGTTTCACTGTAACAAGTGCTGTAATAAGTGCATTTGCCAATGAAAAGAAATGCCCTAATTGTTACTGTCCTAAGACAATTTCTTTCAAAGCTTTCCATATAAAGGCACATGACTCTGCAAAGATTAGCCTTCTGCTTCTACAGAGAAGGAATGCTAGATAAAGACATACATAATGTTAGCTGTAGGAGGTTTGCTTTTGTGAAGCAAGGAGAAAAGAAAAATCTCAGAAAGGGAAACCTCTGTTACAGTCGCTGAAACTATTAAGACTTCGCTAGTTATATTTAAAGTATAGGCCGTTAATGGGCATAGATACGCGGCATCCCGAAGGAAATCTGTAAGCGTAAAACGCTGACTTAACATTTGCTTTTCGGGTTCGGCGTTACTCACTAACTAGCTCTTACCTCTCTCTGCACTAGGTGTGTGTGTGCTCCAGGTATTATTCTTCATGCTGCTTTTTAGCTTAAAAATGATTAGTTTTGAAGTTATTATTTTTTATATTTGTGGTTTTGTGATGTACAGTGTGTCAGTAGTATATGAGACATTTTTATTAGCTTGCTTTTGAGTATTATTTACACTAGTAAGGGTTTTGTATGACATGTTTACTAACATATGAGTGATTATGTAAGTTCTACTATCACATTTTTCCCAGCTGAGTCTAAGTTAATTTGTGCCTCATTTAAAAATATTTAGGTTATACTTTTTAGAATAACAGTATAAATAAAATATAGTAATCTAAATAAAAGTGTAGCTGTTAGCACAATAATGCCGTGAGATTGCTAAGGGCCATTATTTCTAGTTTTTGTTAAATTTATGTTTCATTTATTACACTATCTGCAATTAACTCTAAAAAATGCTTTAAATGTTTGTGCAGTCCTTCAAAGTTTGCAGAGGTATGTCGTAGACATTCAGTCTTTATGTATCATTGCAGACAAATAGATTTGGCTAGGGTTAACTTCAATAATTCTCTAAGTGACTGCTCGACACACACTACTCCAATAACCTGACACAATTACTAACCATCAGATGTTGTAGATGCCCAAGACACGGAATTCACAAAATGATTGTGTCTTCACAGACAAGGAGCTATGCTGAGGCGAAATTCGAGCTTCAGTCAGTCTGGGCCGGCTCATTTCTACTTGTCTAAATGGAGTCATTTAAATAACTGAATTGTGCACGCTGACCTGTTCCACCAGCGTGTGGCTGGGGTGCCAGGGAAGCGCCGTGCACGCCGGTACGAGGGGAGAGAGGCGTAAAGCGCACTGGAAAGAGACCAAACGTCCCCTGCAAATGGGCCCTATTCAGAGTCAGTAAGCGTGTGATGAGTGAAGTGCTTTTGAATATCGCCTTTAGATTCCATGCTGTTAGAAGGCCAGCCCTGAACACGGCAACTCTTATTCCACACACAGTACCTCTTCACTCTCAATTTAACCCCCAAATCTGATGAACCCATTACTCCATACTTGATTTCATGGAACAAGGGGTAGATAGAGTTACAAATGATCAATCGCAAGCCGGGAACAGAGGCAGCAAGGCGTTAACAATTCACACCGTCGCGGTCCGCTTGCGCCGCAGAGGATGCGCCAGCATATTTAATGCTCAGCTACTTGGTTCAGCAAGGAAAAGACGGGGCTCCGGCTGCCGCTTCCCAGCACAGGGGCTCTCTGGATTCTGCACCCTGGCAGCCTGCACACAGCAGCGGGGAACACCCAGGGATCCCGCCGCCGGCCGCCGAGGTCCTGATGCCTGGTGGAAGCCTGCCCCAGGTGAGGGCAGCAGGGCCGAGCGTGCCCCCTCCGCGCACGCGTGCACCCCTCTTCTGTTTGATCAGATCCCTCCCATCAGCGTCTCCAGCACCGCCAGCAGAACACTGTGGACCCCAGAGGCAATGTGCCGTCAGTTTAATGGGATCGCTGGAAACCCACGCAGCTGTGAGCGGCCGCCCTAAGTGCAGTCATCCTGTGCCTGTCAGTTTGTTCAGCAGAGGGCAGATCCAGATTTGGGCAGGCACCGGTGTTTAAGAAAATGACTGCTGACCCTTCTCTCATAAGTACCTCAGGGGCAATGCGGTCTGACATGTAGCATGCAGACAGAAGCACACTGCAGCTGCGGGCTCGGTTTGGTTTGCATCTGAACAACACAACTAGAGGTGGAGCAACACGGAACAGGGTGCTCTATGCCTCCCTGCAGCCCTGGCCTGTAAGGGGCTAGTGCTGGTGGCATGGCAGTGCACCCCCTAAGGTCAGGGCTGCTCTGGGGGTTAGAAACACTCAAACATAGTGCCTCTTAATAACTCAGCTTTTTTCTGAAAAAGACTGCTGGTCAGCATCAGTTTTAGAGATTTTTGAGCTTGGATGTAGCTAAAGAGTTCAAGCTGGCCTCAAACTCACAGGGATCCTCTTGCCTCGGCCTCCCGAGTGCTGGGATCACATTTGTGCATCACCACACCGGGTCCCAGCTAACATCACTTTTAAAGATCAATCCTGTTCAACATGGTGGGAAATTCACAATGTCTCCTGTAGCGTCTTCCTTAACAGCATCCTGCTGATGCCGGTGGGCGTGTCTGAGGGTGAGACCTACAGCGGCTGGCCCCAGAGCATATGGAAGCCTCTGGATTGCTAACTCTGTGGCATGCAGAGCTTTTCATTCATGGCTTCATGTACTCGGCCTGGAATGTGAACATCGTGACACTGTGTCAATGATAGTTTTGTGGACTTCACTGGCATGCATTTCAATTTTTAACAGGAAATGTGTTATTAGAGTCTTTGACTGTTTCCTGTGCTTTTGGAGAATACAGTAATAAGATATCCTGACCCTTTTACATCTTTGTAGTAGATTCAAGCATAACATGTGAAGCACTTGTGGAGGATGTTGGTGTTACCATTGGAGATGGAGGTCATTCTCCAGAAGGGCTTTCCCGAGGGGTTTCCTGTCTATACCTCCTGAATCCCAGGAGCTTTTGGGTTCCTCAGGAGAGGGCGTTTAGATCCTTGTTAACCCTTCTTCTCAGTCACATTGTTCTTTGGACAAAAGGGCCTCTTGGAAGCCGAAATGGTTATGTTCATGTTTCGTGCTTAAATTCATTGTATTTGGAAAATCTTATTTAAAGTTGTGTTTTGACCTTAACCTAACATTATTGTTCTGTGTAATATTATTATTTAATAATATTAAAATATTGTTAGCTTTAAATTTTAATTTCCCTGTGGAAGCATGATTTCTGGCAGAGTAGGATAAAGCGTGGACAGGCAGCTTTCCCAAGAACTTTTAAGAGAACCTGGTTTCGGTCTCTTCCTACGTAGCTAATGCTCCTTGAAAGATCACCTGGCTGGCTGGAGGTTTTCTTCTTCCTTAGTCTTCACAATGATGTTTTGAGAAAGATGAAAGCAGCTAAGCCTACACCACATGTGCTTGGCCATTCCAGGGCATTCATATCTATTTTACAGACTCAGAGCACGTTTTTGTTAGGTTATGGACAGCCACAGATTCTGAGTGGTCTCTCTAGCTATATCCACGGTCTTCAAACCTGTTTCAAGTTGTGCGCAGTAGGCCTGAAGCACCTTTGTGTGTCCAGTGGCCTTTATTGAGCTCTGCTTTTATAAAACTATCATTAGCCTGATAGGGTCATTCCACGATATGTGCATGCATCAATTTGTACCTCACAAACATATACAGTTATTATTTGTCAAATATAAAGAAAACAGAAAGATAAAGCCAAACATGATGACTTCAGACTTCAAAGGGGTTGGGATTTCCTAAAGGAAGGAAGTGGGAGGGGAGAAGATAAAGACTAATAGAAATCAAGGAGGGAAAAAATAAAGGAACAAGAAATAAGAATATAAAAAGTGCTACAGAAGCATGGGGAGGGGATGGAGGCTCCTGAGGACCGTGATTTTCTGCAGAGGAGGTGGCATCTGAGGTGACCCTAGAAGGACAAGAATATGGTACCTAACAAGTGGAGCGGATGGGCCGGAACAGCACATGCAAGGTCTCCTTGCTTCCGGTCGGCAGCTAGATCCCCTTACACACGCTGCGTGAGCCCTGCCCTGGAAGTAACTGCTTCCCGTCATGCTCTGTTACCCGTCATGCTCCACCTCGCTCCAGTGCCCCTGGGAGTTTAATTTTCCATGTGCGCTACCGACACCACGGACGGTCATCACAATGGGCAAGAAGCCTTTAGTCATGGAACTTTTCCCCTTTCTCGAGGCAGAAGTGACCCCACTGGGCTGAGGGCTGCGGCTGCACCGGGTAAGGCAAGACAGCCCTCGGACCACCCGTCTACCATGGAGTGTCAAGGCTCGCAGAGGGAGAAGAGAGCAGCGAGCACAGAGACAGGGGCCCCTGTTGGGATCAGGAGAACGCAGCTGGCAGGGCGCGAACCTGAAGCCAGGCGTCCCTGTGTATTTTGACTCACAGGCCACGCTTCTGGGCGGCTCGCAGAAGCACATCCGGGAACCTTCCTAAATCGTGACGTTATGTCTCACCTATGCTTATGCAACAGTCTGCAATCGAAGGGAGCCTTGCTTCAGAAGAGGAGAGGTGCACGACTGCACACAGGAGGAAACCCTTGCTGCGCAGCTCCGACCTAGTGAAATTAGGACTATCCAGCAAAACTTAAACAACTTACACCCGTGTTAAAATCCATGGCTGGGGCTGCAATGTCAAACAGCCTCTTTTTAAAAATATCAGGGATTCCCTTCTATTTTAAAACTGCGTTTGAGGTTCAAGCGCTCTTGTTTCATAATGGAGCCTGCTTCAGTTCTCATTGCTTAATACACGTTATTTTTCCATACAGCTGAAGGCTGGCTTCTACTTCCTTTCCAAGTATTTAGGCAGGCGTATCATTTTCTTCTGTTTTCTGTACCTTCCTACTTAGGGGAAACATTGTTCGTGGAGTGTGCTTTGTCCTGCTTTTCAAGGAGATCATCAAAGTTACTAGTTTGCAGTTTCCCCAAAGAAAGCGCCTCCTAATCCCCAGTTCAGAGGCTAACCTTTATTAGTGCTCTTGTGGGCATAATGAGGGGCCGCTTCCAGCAGGGAGGTTCTGGAATACCGAGCAGATTATTCAACAAGTTCAGAGCAGATTCTGAGATCCCTCATAAAGCCTGCCTGTGAATGCTGCTTTCTTTGCTGTGCTGTTTCTGGTTTCCATAGGATTCCTAATTATATAGCCCGCGTGGAAGAGGGCAGGGCACTCTTTCCCGTCTCGGCTCCGTCCTGACCCTGCTTACCCCGTGGCATCTTCTCCTTTTTTAAAAAAATGCTATGGAGAGTGCAAACTCTGAGAAAAGAGGAGTTTTATGTTAGAAAAAATTTCAGTGATTTTTGTTTTGTTTTGAATCTGTCAGGCTGACAGAGTGACAAAGTTATTTGGGAGTAACAGCTGGGACACTGGCAGATCTAATTATACTTTCTCATGTTTAAATTCAAGAAGACTAGGATATAAATTTTTTAATTTTATTACTCTATTTAACTCTATTTCAATTTAACATCCATTTTTGCAGTACTTTTCCATGTTCAAAAATTGTATTTGGTTAAATGCATACATCCGTGGACAGTGCATAAATTTAAATCTAAAACACAATCATATATGAATGTTCTGACAGAAGCCGAATGTGCCAGTGATTTTTATGCTAGAGTTTTAGGAAAAATTATAACCAAGATTTAGTATTTGTTTTGAAAAATTGAAGAACTCTAACTCTGGAAAGAAGTTTTCTTAGTTTTTACTTGTTTTATAGTAGATGATGTGATTTCATATGTTTTTAAAAGTTTGAGGCACTTGCTAAGGTACAGCTTCCAGAAAAAAGGCAGTTGCTTTGAGGGTATGGAGCTGAGAGTGTTAGGTGAATTTCAGGAATGAGTTTCTCAGACTGGCTGTGAGTCTCATGCAGACCCTGGAGCAGACGCCTAAACCTTCAGTGGGTTGTTGTTTTCTTTTAACTTTATTTGTACCCCAGTAGTAGAAAGTCTTAAAAGTCTCTGCTCCACATTCTCTGAAGTGCTGAATATGTGAGGCAGACTAAATTACACTCTGCCAGAGAACCGTAGAGCTTAGCGCCATCCGTCCAACATATAACTTTTTAACTAAGAGCAGAATTCGGCAGGATTCCAGTAGCCAAGGCCATTTGCATAACTCAGCCTCTCAGCGGCTCTGCTGAACCTAATTGTAATTCAATTTCCACATCGCCTCGCTAGGCCTCTCTGCATAAAATATGCAACATATAACACAACCAACGCCTAGGCCCATTTCTTTGCCGGTATCTATTTAATTCCCTTTTCTAATAGAAATGTGGACTGGAATGAGGAAGCTAAGACATACGGCTATTTGTTTTGTTTATGTTTGGGCAGCCTGCATTTCCCTCATGAAGGCCACTAGCAAAAAGTGACATCCTTTATTTTTCCTAAGTGTGCCTAAGATTTTACTATTTCTTGCTTTTCAGATGAAAATTAAATCTTGAAAAATCTGAGCTGGCTGCCATGTTATTTGAGTATTTTACAGTAGAAAGACTTCATAAGCTAATCGTGTGAAAGAAGTGTATAAACACGTCTGTCAAGCCCATATGGATGTTGTAGCACAGGCTCACAAGTAAATATCTTTTCTGTGTTTACAGAATGCTCGCTGGAAGCGTTCCCAACTCCCTGACTCCTGTATATCCCAGAAACTTAAAAACACAAGGGTGTGGTAAAATGCTTGCTGCCTTGGTCTTAACCAGTTGCCAGCCTGTTTTCTGGGCTACTTCAGGACGGGCAATGAGAAGCCCGGGGAAGGACAGCGAGGGATGGGTGGATTCTATGTTATGAATAATGTCCAGATGTGATGATTTTGGTAGACAGCCGCCACTCCGGGAAGCTCTACCCTGAAACAACATGGGTCTTACGATGTTATCAGGACAATGCGAGAAGATTTCAGCAAGGTTGGTTCCAACTCATCTGTGATAAATGAGAAGATAAGGCAATCAGTGCACACCACGACACTCGTGCCGCAAGCGGGTCTCCCTTCCAAGCTACTCAGGTGTGCTCGCGACTCTGCAGAGCCTCACTTGCATGGGGGTGTCTCCATATAAACACATCCTGCATGGTGGCCGCTCGTCACGCAGGGATGGCCTTCCAGAGCCTTAACCCAGGTCAGATATGAATAATAGATGCTAAGAGTACGCTCTGGTACTGGGCTGCTGCGGTCCAGGCAGGGTGCACTTGTTGGGTAACAAGAATTCTTTCCTCCCTTGCTTGGTTCACGCAGCTCCTCTGCTTGAAAAGTGCCTGGCAGGTGCCTCTCACCTCTGCGGGGACCACTTGGGTGTCCGAGGGAGAGGGTCTTAGCCCCAGGAGCGCCCTGCGCACTCAAGGAGTTCTTTCGGCCTCACACCAACGACCAAAGTCCACCCAAAAGTGCTCTGCGCAGGTGAGTCTTCCTCATTCCCGGCCGCTGTACCGTGTCCTTGAAACATCCTTGAGGGCGGGGGGGGGGGGGCTGGCACTGTCCCAGCAGAGCTGTGACCTGGATTTTGTGAACTCAGGTCTGGCTGGGGGGCAGCACGCCTGTAACCTCCAGCCTGCAGTGAGGAGGCTGGCTGTGTCTGCCTTGTGGGGTGGGTGTCTGGTGTCTCCTCTTGGCTTGCTTGGGGCTGGGCAGAGGGCAGCCGGCTCCTCTGGGGAGATTCTGTGGACGATTAATTACTGCAGATAAGGAGGTGGGCGGCCTCTCAGTCTCTTGCAGGGGTAGCCTCTTTTTTCTTTCTTTGTTTTCTTCCCCTTCATTCTAAAATCAGATCGCCGGGGAGAAGTTGGGCTAAGATAAAAGCACTCATGTTCTGAGACATGAAGTTGTGAGTTAATTTCACATCAGGAGAAGCTTCCTCTCTTTATGCTCATTAGCTTGTGTGTTTCAGAAGCAAAATATGGAAGTGGAATTTCACAGTGTTTGAGCCAGGCTATGCTAAATGTCTTGAATTTGTGTGCATCCACCCCATAGTTTATGACTGTGTGTGTGTGAGGAATTTTGTATACTTATCATTATTTATGAGGACTTTTACCTTAAGTAGGATTCACATTTTAAAGCAGAGTAATTGATGCCCTTTGTAAAACAGAAATGGACTTGCCACATTGTTAAAATCCTCTCTGTGCTTTGTTTTAAGAGTGAAGCACACATTTCTACTACATTCAGAAAGGACTAAGTTTACACTTTGAAATGGGAGGTTCCAGCTTAGAACTGGACCCATTATCACAGGCCTCGGGCTGCTGAAAAAATGAGTGTTTTGAGAGTACCAGGCTATTTTGTCTCAAGAGAGAAAGGGGCGGGAGGCGGCGCACAGCGTGGGCATGGGCGTCGGCACAGCACCTCCTGCCGACGTCCCCGGGCAAGTGCAGCTCTCGGCGCCCGGAGGACCGTGGAACAGAGAAGAAACCTCTTCCCATGAGAAACTTTGTTGTTAACTGTGTTTGGCTTGCCCTTCAATTAACTTCAGAAAAAAGATTATTAACTGTCATTTATTCCTTTCAATTCTTATGAAAACTTTTAAGCCAGACTTCCTTTAATGTTCATTATTAACCTATCATATACAAAATGGGTATAAAATATTTTATTCTATTTAAATTATTGTAATGGAAATATTGTTTCATTT
This sequence comes from Myocastor coypus, assembly GCA_004027025.1. Taxonomy (NCBI): domain Eukaryota; kingdom Metazoa; phylum Chordata; class Mammalia; order Rodentia; family Myocastoridae; genus Myocastor; species Myocastor coypus. The sequence continues at coordinate 7,296 of PVJA010038960.1, read as the reverse complement.
TAAAGATAGCATGAGATGGTAAAGTCTAAGTAATTGCCGTGTAATCGTTCATTTGATATTCTGTGGTGTGACTGCGCTTACTGAGAGGTCTAAAATAACTTAAAGAAAAAATGCACCGCTTTTCCAGTGTGAAAGCATTGTTGGGATCAAATCTAAAGGGCAGCACTTTCTAACTTTTTCTGAAGTGGAGTGGTTGAGATGAGCAGAATCTGAGAATGTGATGGTGTAATTTTTTTGCTGTCTTAAACATTTTAAATTTAAATTGGCATAAAGAGCTGTACTGGATTTAAGAGTTACACCTTGACAATGACTGCTTTGACTCCAAGAATCTCTTTATGATTCCACACTGATCAAGTATATGTTTTATTGATGTAAGTACGAACACAGTTTAACACATGTTGTAAATCCGAAGTGGTGTATTTGGCCAACCTATACGAATTTCAGCATTCTGCTGCATTCAGGAATACTTAAAAAGTTAGTCTCGCTACTTGTAACTGAAACTTCTTCTCTTTCACTAAGTTGTAGCAGTTTGAAGCTTTGTAAAATGATACTTGTTTAAGTTTTAGTCTAAACTTTAAAAGAACAAACAAACAAAAAGAAACAGAAATCTGCACATGAAGCGTGTCCACAGATTTGTTCCCTTCGACCCGCTTCCTTCTGGGTTGGAGCGCCTGCCTGTGACTTGACCAAAGGCAGCGTTTAGAACCCTCCCATCAGGTGGTCACCGTGGTGGGGTCCTTCTCAGCGGTCAGGGAGAGGTTCCCTGTCAAACCTGGCAGCATGTACACGTATGGCTTTTTAGCACCAGCCCCCTCGCACTGACGGACTTTATTTCAACTGCATTTGCTTCCTTTGACCTTTGAGAGACTTTCAGATTACTCTTCACATAAGATCGAGTTGAGGGAGGACTCGGTAGGCGACATGGAGGTGGCCGGGGGCTTCTACTTCCCTAACACATCCGAGTTTATAAAATGTAGGATTTTATTAACTCTCGCAAGCATCGCCATTTACTCTTCGCCTGACAGCCCATGTAAAAACCATATTGTTGTTCTGTCTGGCAGGCGACTGCAGGCTTTAAGTGCGGACGGTCTCAAAGGACATTTCTTTTAAATCAATTGCAATAATTGAGCTCTAAAAGAAGTCAGGCTGCTGGCTTTCTGTTTAGGAACTTCCTCAGCTTTTAGACGCTTAACTTCAGCGCGGCTGTTGCAGCCTGGATCTGAGCGACACGCAGCCCTTCCGGTGGTCCTAGAAGTCCAGGGACCTCTTCCTGCTGAAACGAGATCTTGTATTCAGGGCGGCACCGAGCACTTAGTCTTACATCTATCACGTTTATTCCCTTAAAAGCGGAAACCTCTTAGAAATTGCTGAGGGCTAGGCAGAATTTATTTAATTGGCGATCTCGGAGATGGCTGGGCCGCCTCGGCGTGTTGCAGTTAACACTTCGAGGACGCGGCGTTCCAGCTCATTAGCATTCTCGCGGCGGAGCTGCAGTCGGCGGGGGGCTGGAGCAGGAATGCCATTGTGTGCAGCCCCAGTGTTTGGGGACAAACACTGCTGCGGAGGGAACGTGTGAAAAGGCCACAGTGCCGCCGGTGAATGGGAGAGGCTGCGCTCCGGGCGAGCGTCAAGCAGGGCAGCCGTCATTCACAGCGGCGCGGCCCGCCGAGGCCAAAACACAGCCGCAGCACCTCTTAAAATGATATTAGCGCGTTTGAAGCGCGATCTTCTCCGTTTGTGATCCCGCGCCGGGCTTTTAGCTGCTGTCAGTAAACAAAATATGTCAGTGTGTTCGGAAATACTGTACAGACGAATAAAAGTGCGTGGAGCCGTGCCAGGGAGCGGTATGCATAATCATCGGAGGCCTGCGGGCGGCGGCGGGGAGGCCGATGGGGGGCCGGACGCTGTCCCCCGAGTCGCCCAGGGCGGACCCCCCTCCCCCCCAGTAAATTCTTGGAGACTTGCATAATGGGCGCACGGCGCTGTCTTTCTTTCTTAGTACAATTTTTTGGAGGGGCTCCTCAGGCTTCCGTGTTCCCCATTCAGAGCCATTCACGGCGCGGCGGGGCTGGGGCTGTGGGGGCGGCGTAGTCGTTTTTGAAATTCAGAGGGACACAAAGGAAGTGTGGGTCCCGGTGACACCCCGAGAGCCCCACTCTAAGCTGGATGAGTCGTCCCCAACCGCCGCGGCAGACACGCAAGGCCATCTCCTACCACCCGGGTTAGGGCGTTGCAAGATTTAATTCCGCAATTTCTTTTCTTTTCTTTTCTTTCTTTCTTTCTTTCTTTCTTTCTTTCTTTCTTTCTTTCTTTCTTTCTTTCTTTCTTTTTCTTTCTTTCTTTTTTTTTTTTTTGAGCATTTTGGAAAGGAACGATCACGGCTGAAATGAAATGTTGCATTACTGAATTATTTTGACACGCTAAATGAACAAAACAAAACCCCCAAGTATGGCGTAAAATTTCCAGGCAGTTTCTAAACTTTGGCTGGCAATGCTTAAAAAAGCGCTAGCACTGGCTGCTTCTGCCCGAGACGGCTTTACTCCTCGAATGTTATTTTAAGAGCGTGTGCTGGAGCTACTTGTAATAAACTAATAGTTAATAAGGTTGGTTGAGGAATGTATAACCAGGCCTGGGCCATGTAAACACTTTTATGTGTGTATGTGGTTCTTTAAAATTAATTCAAGCAGAGTAACTTCTGCGAGTGCCGCCGCATGCTATTTGTAATTGGTACACTGGACCTAGAAATCTGGGCACTGGATTTATTTTTCAAAACTTAGGTTGCCCTATTTCAATTGGACCCGTATTATAGCTTTATTTCTTAGGTTCATTATATAAACAAGAAAATACCATCTAATCTCAGTATCTACTTGGTTTTGCAGTTTAAAATCAGAATGTAATTTATTAATATGCTAAACTCAGTTTTGCCAACCTGGCTAGATTTTGTTAAAATGTATAATGTTGGCTCACTGTACGTGCACTTCCAGTGCTTGACAATTAGATGACAGACAACAGTGTAATACACTCAGAGTTGATCCAGCTCAAAAGATTTTTCAGTTACAATTAGTACTGGCAGAATTTGTTTATTACAAACATACTTTTAAAGAAATTTTGGCATTTCAGTTTTTCCAAAGAGAGATGTGGAAAGTTTATGTTTCTGGAGCCTGCATTTGAAGTCAATCATAATTATCTCCTGGTCTTAACATTACTGGATGAATGACTTGTTTTATTTCCTGTACTGTATGTACTTTAAAAATTGAGCCTGTACCTTGAACTAGCCCTTTTGAGACAATACTCTGGATTTTTCAATTGTGAACAAACTTAGGGCTTTCGAGACCTTGGAATAAAATAATATATAAACACAACTTACTCTTGTGACCCTAAAAAGCACGTGGCTGTCCTTTGCAAATGAAAACTATTTTTGAAGGTTCTGATCAGTAATTTTTGAGAATATTGGGTTGTTTATAGATTTGAGCGCGTGTTGATTTTCCCCCCTGAAACCAAGCTGCATTCAGGTTGCTTGAAGTATTTTAAGAACCTTAAACTTGTGTCTTTTTCTAAGTGTCAGGCTTGGAGCAGGCCTAACATCAGTTAAATGAAGTGAAAATTGCATTCTTGTCTTGATAGAGATGAAAATGGATTTCTGGTCATGAAATAGATGTAGTTGTCACTTTTTAAAAAAGGTGTCAGCAGTTTGCTTCGGCGAGTGAGGTGCCAATTCAGGATGGCAGTAAACTTGTGATCGGAGCAATCAATAAATGCTTCCATAACTTCTGCTTCATTACACTTATAATCAGAGGCTATAGATCCATGGCACATAAAATGTTGATAAAGAGCAGCACGTGGGCTCGGCTGGGCCGCCTCGCCAAGGACGGCCGGTGCAATGTTGCCACCTAGAGTTCGTGCGTGGGTAGTGCCGGCAGAGGGAGGGGTGGAGCGAGGGGGAGGGCCCGAGTCCCCCTCCTTCCATCCTTTCCCGTGGCCCCTCTGCCTCCACTGTGTTTCGTCTGACTTGTCACTGAGTGGCCTCTACTGTGTGTTCTTCTCTAATTCTCTTAGAGTGATGCTGCCAAATGTTGTGTATGTATCTCGGGCTGAAGCTGAACTTTTTATTATGAAATAAATATTAACTAACTCACTTTGGAAGGAAGTCTGTGATTATTTTGGGTATGGGGATGGATCAGACAGAGAAAAAGGGCTTTAATGACCTCGCAGCTGGGTGCTTCTCAATTAAAAAGCTCTGTTAATATTAACTGCCCCTTCACAACCCGAGGGCCAACTCACACTGCAAATGGTGTTTTGAAAGAAATCCCTCTTATTTGAAAGCTACAAGGCTCGCATAAGGAAGCCAGCTTTCCCCGATGGGGCCATCAGTGATGAGCACACTGATGAAGGGTGACTTCCATTTGGGGGATTATCTAAGACTGTTTCTTCATCTTTGATATTATAAAATATCACCACCTTATTTCCCTTAATAGAAATTACTTCTACTATTTCATCTCGAAGCACTTTTAGGATGAACCAATTATGAAAGTGATGCAAAATGAAGCAGTATTGTGACCGAATCCCCCCTGCACTTGGGAATGTCTAGCTGAGACTTTTATAAAACTCTGAATGTAAGTGTGTACAGGTAAGTAACAGTGTGAGTATAGATCGGTTTAATAAGAGGAGCCGACTAATCTGGAAATGGTTGCTACCTTTGCTTTTCCATTTCTGTTTTTTATTGATATAGACAATTCGGACGTTTGTTAGATCTAGGCATTTGAGTTCCTCTGAGAAGGATTTGGCATGAATACATCAGGAATGCAGCGTTATAATATAATGCTTATGTATTTTGAGTTTTCATATGTCTGTATGCGAATGACTTCTATGAGTGTGAAAAGGTTTATATCATTTTCACTTTCTGACTCGAATTTTATCCCCAGACATGCTAATGTTGTATCATCTCTACCTCTAATTTGGTTCTGTAGTTAGACAAAGACATCACATTTTGAAATTTATGGTCACGCCAAGTGGAAAACGTTGCATCTTAGAGCCTCCCCATCTGTACAGGATCATTCTAGCAGAGTCAGTGAAAGCAGTCCCGACAAATTTTCTCTAAATTACTCAGCCACCTACAGGTGTTATTGCCTCTGGCTCTTCTGAAATGAGAATAAATTTTTATGGAGTTTCAGTAGCAAAGGGACAGAGTATGTTTGATAGATTCCCTGAGCAGCCTCAACACCCACAGGCATTATTTGTCAGAAAACAATCCCAGGGCAGCTTCAGCTGGGTAGAGGGCACAGGGCTCTCCAAGTACCTGAAACCCCCTCTGTGCGTGCTGGGAGGCCCTGCCTGTCCCTCCTCCCTAAGACCAAGACTGTGCCCTCTGCCCCTGGGGGCCACACGCTGGCCTGGCCTGGGGCTCAGCTAGCTCCCACTTGGATTCAGTGGGATCTGCTTGCCCACCAGGCAAGTTGGCATCCATTATCACTAAGAAGCCCCACTAATTGTCACTGATAAAGGCAGACAATCTTAAGTGGTTGGTCCAGATACAGATGACCACGTGGTTTTCTCAGAGACCTAAATGGAGCGGTCTCTTCTCACCTGTGAAGGGTTGTCCACTTGACTATGCACAGCTTAATTTTACAATAACATACCTCATTCTTTGCTTATATTTTCTACACATGGCAAGACATGGTAATGAATGTAACTACTCACGTTAAGTATACTAGAAAATCAGTGTTACACCATGTTCTACAAAAATAGTCAGCAGCCTCTTAACACCTTTAAGGGACCTGAGGTTTTAAAACACAAACAGGGACAAAAAAACATGGGAGGCCATTTATGAACCTTTGACACACTTCACTGGCTCTATGTGGAGGGCTGGCATAATGGAAGGTGCTGGAAAGACCCAAGGTTGTAGGGTGGCAAATGGCATGGCGTTACATCTTCCTTTTCTCAAATGCTTGGGACCAGAATGGTTTTGGATTTCAGATCACTTCAGACATGGGAATATCTGCAGAGACACAGATGAGTTGTAGAGGGTTGGGGACCCAGGTCCAGACACATCCTTTGCTTGCCTGTGCTTCTTTCATTCAGGGCTCTGAGTGTTCCTGCCTTTCAGCCAGTGGCTACATCACCCCAGAAGGGTCTGTTGAACAATACTGGAGGAAAGTAATTTAGCCAAATACCTCAATTCTACTTCTGGCCCTGGGCCTCTCCATCTACTGTTAACTACCTAACAAAGAACCTCTTAACACAATCAGGATTGAATTCAGTGTTGGATAGATAAGTTGCCCTGCTCTTCACAAACAACACAAAAGAAAGCAACAGTTGTGCAAATGAAACCCATAAAGGTTGGGTTTGTTTGCCCTGTAGGCCACCATAGACGGGTAGGCCCTGCACTCTCTCCAAGGATCTGTTGAGGAACTGTGTGGCCAGACCCCTAGCTCCGTTTTCCAGCCTTGGCAACTACTTTTCTACTTTGTGTTTCTATGATTGGAACTATTTTAGATATGTGTCATGAGGGGGATCACGCAGCAGTTGGCATTTCGTGGCTGTTTTTCTTGGGATAATCTCTTTGAGGTTTGATCATGTTCTGACACGGGATAGATCTCTTCCTTGTCGGTGGGGTAACACCGGTTCTGTGTACACACCTGACTCGTCCTCCTTCTCTCTGTTCTCGGACATTTGGGGTGCTTCTGGGTTTTTTTTTTTTCTCTTAGGAATTACAGTGTGACAGTTACTGGTGTGCAGAAAATACTTCTGCTCTGGATTCTTTTGGGTGTTTGACCAGAAATGGGGCTACTGAGTCACATGTCACTGCAGTTTTGCTTTGGTTACTTGTGATGCAGTGTCACATGCATGAAATAATTGCTGATCCAACAGTCTGAAGTTTCTCCCTAAGTGTTTCTTTTTCTAGAAGTTTCATAGCTTTACGTCTTACGCGGACTCTGTATTCTTTTTTGAGTTAACTTTCATGTGCTGTCAGGCAAGGGTTCAGCTCCCCCTGTTCACGCGTGGATGTGCAGTCCCTCGCATCCTTTGCTGGAGAGGCCGTCTCTTCCTCCCTGGATGGTCTCAGCATCTGGTGGAAGATTATCTGGCCATAAACAGAGATTTCCCCATCTATTGTTTTGGGCATCTGTTCTCCTTCTGTTCATCGTTATTTTTCTGTCAGTACCAGGGAGTCCTGATCACTACTGCTTTGTAGTTTATTGTGACATCAGGAATCGTGACATTTTCAGTTCTTCTTTGCAAGAGTGCTCTACCTATTTGGAGTTTATCTAGATGCCATGGGAATCTTAGAGTTTCTTT